>JAMPIV010012031.1:482500-588691 GCA_024509875.1 Oreohelix idahoensis
CGCTATATGAGTTTGTAGTGTGTTTGTCTCATGTTCAGGGTTATGTTGCTGAATATTTTAAAGGTGAAAACAACAAGTTTGATTGTCATGTGAGTTCGCTGTTCGTGATGGTAGCCAAGATGGTTGATTTTTGACGTGACAACCGGACTGCGTTTCAATTTAATGAAGGCCATTGTTACTGCTTATACAAAATTTCGAGAAGCCATATTAATATCGCAAGTCGAAGCAATGTCTTATTATAATCATTCACGCCCAGTGAGGTAGCTGTGACGGACGGCTGTAGCTGACCTGAATTATTAAGTTGACAGGGTATTTCCCTCTCTATAACATTAGAACCCCTGAACATTTGTTGTAACTTTTCATCAGCCTGAAACGTTGCACCTGGGCTAATTAAGCATGCCGCATTTCCATGAGGATTCTACACGTTGGATCATTAATATGTGAACTGCTACCTTCTGTGCATTTTGAGATTGCATGGCCTTTGATGGGAGGTTAAATCACGCCCACGACCATCTCTGAGAACGATTTATAGCAATCTTTTCCTTAAACGCCGGCCCAAAGTGGACGTGGCCAGAGACTCACCCTGGTTTCTAGAGCAATTAACAGCAGTTCATTTTCCTTACCTTGCTGTCACCCCGCCTAGTGGGAGTTGCCAAAGCTTCTCGGAGAAAGCGGTCCCATCAAAGCCAGGCTGGTCTTCAGAATCAACGTAGAAGCGGTATACGATCTAAGGAATCAGGGAACTCCCAGCTAACAAAGTTAATGTCTCGCAGAGATTTCGCACCCTCATGCGAGCAGCCTAAGACGAACGGAGATCGGAAGCCAAGGGGGCATCGCGGTTAACACAACGGCGTAGAACATCGATTTTTCTCAAGATGAAGAAAGGTGTTAGAATCTAACATGTCCCACTCATCTTGCATTCCAATTAAATATATAGAGAACCTGAGAAACTGCATTTTATCATTCGTTCTGACAGAATTCTAAGATTCACTAGCATATAGTTGGATTCCTGCTAGATTTCATCTAAATTGTTGGCTATTGGAGTGAATTCTTTTCTGTGCAGACGGTAATTTATACATTAGCTTCGAGTGATCAGTGCTCTAGTTATTTCATTTTTATTTCACTGGATTGTGGTGTAAATTTAACCTTATTAAATAAACCCATTTTCAAAGTTCTAGTGCAAACTAAATGTTACATCTATAAGTTAATTTCCTAATACAATAGCCGCGTAAATTAATTTTGCAGTCGTTAAGGGAATTATAACTTTAATACAGTTTAGTGTGGTATAGATAGATGTGCTTTTAACTATTAACTTCACGGGGAGCTTTTCTTGAATTGTATTAATTGAAGACGCGAGTGCAGAAAATAGTCTAACTGTAAATGTATCGCGCGGTATATTTTAATATGATTTCATTGCATTTCATGTTTTTCTATTTGCATCCAGAATGATCTTTCGAACCTAGCATCCCAGCAATTTAGCAGCAATTAAGCAGCAATAAAGCAGCAATTAAGCAGCCATTACGCAGCAATAAAATATATACAGAGTCCTGCCGATTCAGTTCGATTACTCCAGTGACTTATGAACATATTTAAAATTTAATCTTTGTGGCGATCCTGTTGGGATTCAACTATCTGAAGTTTACAGAAATAAAGCACACCCAAAGACTGTTTTAAGATCCCAATTCATAAAGTCGTTTTAAAGTTAACAAACTGGAAGAAGAACAGTTGCCAGTAGCAATATTTTACTCACTGCTCTATTTGTGAAGAAGAACATAGATTTACCTGAACACTGTCTGTCAAGTATATTCAGTGGATTTTAATTCCCCCCCCCCCCCTTTTCCCGAAGAAGAACTTACCTCAGTGTTTTGTAGTTTGTGACATTACGGCCAAAGAAAGTTATCTTCATCAGCTGTGCCAATCTTAGGAACCACACCATACCTCACACCTAGCCAAGTGCCTGTGCCATTCTTTAGGAACTTTATCAAATAAACAAACAGTACCGTTAGACTTCAACGTCCAGCGATTTCGGGACACTTTGTTAACTTCAACAACCCGCTAATCTGGGGCTGTACACGGAAGAAAATACATTTACCTAAGCCAAGGTTTAGTGCTGTTTTTGGTGTATTTCCTATGAAGTGCCAGAATTCACCATTTGGTAAGTCTGTGGGTGTGACTGTGTGCTGGTCAGCCCAAGCGTGTTTTTTTTTTTGAATGAAAGGAGATTTGATCTTTTACCCTTATAATTAGTTCGACCTAGTATTAAGGCGTACTGTATTCATTGTACGGGATTTCTCCTAGCGGGATTGTTTAACTGTGTGCATTCCCCCCGTAAAATTTGTTGAATAAAGGGAAACATTTGAGAACCCTAGCTTTTCCTCTACCCCTTATTACTGAAACCCCTTGTCTCAGAGTAATAAATTTACCGTTGGGTTAAATTGCCTATCTCTGATCATCATCATTCCCCCCCCCCCCCCCGTCTTTGGGACCGGGTCTTTTCTGTTAGTAAATACAAGCGGGAAAGGTGTAGTAGATACTTCTCCGCAAAACCCCCTCCCCCTTGTCATTTTGTATTTTGTAACCCTTGATTTCTGACTGTAAATTGATAATTATTTGTGACGTGATTTGATGATAATAAAGGCATAAAAACTTTATTAGCATTGGTGTCGGCTGGCTCAACCCAACATTTCCCATATTCGTTATCGTAGTCTGTATTCATGTACGCTGTGCGTCAGAATCACCAAATCGGTGTGTGCGCCTGAGTGACTGGAACTGACAAACAATTGTTTGTACAGAAGGGTGGTAGGAGTAGTTTTGAGAGACAAATATTGTCGTACATGAGACTGTCCTTACTCTTCCCAGCACTTGTGAATCTTCTACCTCACTTTCCTAAATCCTTATTCTCACAGAGCCTTCACTATCATTCTACACTCTAAAGGAACCAATATCCATCAGAACTCTCTCAGATAAAATTACGACAGTAGCCATGTATTAGTTCAACTTAAAATTCTTCGATCTATGGCAGGGGTTCTCAAACTGGGGTGCGAGATGGCATTTCATGGGGTGCGACAAAGAAGCCTAAGGTCAAAAGTCTCAATTTGACTTATTCATCTTCAAATGTGATATTACTTTTGTAGGGGGTGTGAACATTAATCAAACATTTCCTAGGGGTGCGGGGCATAAAAAAGGTTGGGAACCCCTGATCTTTGGCAGTAGAAGCATGTCAAGCCAACTCGATCTGACGGTTAGCGTTGAAGCTCTCACGATAGTAAGTGGATATTCTTAACACCTATTATAACAACACCCGAAGAGATTATTACATAAACTTAGGATATTTGTGAAAGATAAAAATGAAAACGTCTTTAAAATTGACCTTTTTATTTAAAAAGAATATATTTTCATTTATGAAGCCACCGGAAAGAAACAATGTTTTCGTTAGCAATGGCTAACCGGATACTGTCACCCCTCATCGTGAATGGAAAGATCCAGTGACCCTTATTAATTTTGTGCCATGCTAAAACAAGATTTGCAGCAAAAAAGAGACTTTTCCACGGTTTTTTAAGTGTGTCAGCTTATGCGTTCCGTAGAATTGTGAAGGTTCGGTTTGTACTCATGTCAAGCCAACTTGATCTGACTTTTAATATTGAGGCTCTCACGTTAGTTAGTGGAAATTCTTAACAGCGACTTTTACAACACCCGAAAAGATGGCTACAGAAATTAAGGATATATGTGAAAGACGAAAATTAAACAAGTCTTTAAAATGGGCATTTTTATTTGTAAAGAATATATATTAGTTTATGAATCCACCGGAAAGAAACTATTCCTTCGTTATCAATGGCGACCGGGATCTGTCACACCTCATCGTAAATGGAAAGATCCACTGACCCTCACTATTGTGTGTATTGCTGCAAGAAACTGCAGCACTTTACCACGGCGCTGACAGGTGTGACAGCTTATGTGTCCAGTAGAATTGTGAGTGTTTGGTTTTTGCTCATGTTCCAAAAGGCGGTGATGCTAACTGAAGGCTAGAGACCTATCTCTCTTTTGATGTCAGCTTGTAAACTGTGTACGAATTGAATTCAACGGATTATGAACGTTTGGCGATTGTTTCCTCGGCGGGGTTTAGCACACTTGCGGACTCTAAATGATTTTCCGATATAATATGGTGTTTTTATACTATATCAAGTACATGTTAATGTATTTTTTGGATAATAAAGATTGTGATATGTATGTATGTATGAGTGTGGGTGGTAACAGCCATCATTAACGTTGTATGAGTTCGCATTGTGTTGGGCTCAAGTTCAGGATTATGTTGCTGAATATTTTAAAGGTGATAACATCAAGTTTGATTTTCATTTGAGTAATTCAACGGATTATGAACGTTCGGCGATTGTTTCCTGGGCGGGGTTTAGCACACTTGCGGACTCTAAATGATTATCCTATATGCCATGTTGTATTTTATTAAATCATGTCAGTACATATCAATGTATTTTCTGGAGAATAAAGATTCTGATATATATATATATATATATATATATATATATATATATATATATATATATATATATATGTATGTATGTATACCTGTCACAAAAAGTAGGGGGTATTGAATTTAAAAGTTATCCAAAGACAATATATTTCAAATTAGTTCATTTATTCCTTCGTACAAGTAAACTTGAGCATCATAACAAGACATTTGCGGTATAAGAAGTGTTATGGCTTTACTCACATGATTTTATTCGCACTGGCAACCAAGGTGGGGTAGGTACTTCATTTTCACAAAAATATTCCAATATTTAAAAAAACGTGTAGGGCCCCCGTTTGCCGCTAAACATGCATTGCAACGACGTCTCATACTGCAAATAAGCCTTCTGATGTTGTCTTGAGGAATTCACTGCCACTCCTGCTGAAGGGCCTGGACTAACTGCTGAAGAGTCTGTGGAGCGGCTGGACGTTGTTGGACGCGTCTATTCAGGAGGTCCCACAAATGCTCAATAGGAGACAGGTCGGGGGACATCGGCGGCCACGGTAACGTTCGGATATGCTGCATCTGAAGGTGAATTGGACGACGCGAGCACAGTGAGGGCGTGCATTGTCATCCTGGAAGATGAAATCTGGTCCGTGCCGTTGAGCAAATGGCACAACGATAGACTCGATGATGTTGTCACGGTAGTAGAGCCCTGTGATATTGACCTGGCATACGTGAAGGTCGGTCCTGTCATTCATACAGATGCCAGCCCACACCATTACACTGCCACCTCCATAATGGTTGTGTGCAACAGTTGCAGGGGTCTGGTAACGCTTACCTCGCCGTCGCCAGACACGTATTCGACGATCATGAAAATCCAAAACAAAACGGGACTCATAAGAAAACATCACTGATGCCCACTGTTGATTGGTCCACCGATGATGACGTTGGCACCAATCCATTCTTGCTCGCCTGTGTTGTGGTGACATGGGCAAAGCTACAAACGTTCTGCGTGAGGCCAGTTTCACTTGGTGCAAACGGTTTCGTACTGTCTGAGTTGAGACCCGGATCCCAGTGGTCTGTTGAAGGTGTTACTGAAGTTGAGTAGCATTTAGAGTCTGAGTTCTGAGGGCCTGAGTAACAAGAAGTTGATCTTGGAGGCGTGTAGGGACTCTTGGGCGGCCAGTCCGAGGCAGATCAGCCACTGTGCGGAAATTTTGATACCTGTTCCACAGTCTGCTGACAACTGACTGTGAAACATTGAGGTTCCGAGCAACATCCACTTGCCGACTTCCGGTTTGCAACATGCCTTTGCCTATCCATCTCTGCTGTTCTGTCAAACGTTCCATGACGAAGAAAAGAAATTTTATCTGTTGCAGAGTCTTTTTATACCTGTCCATGGTGAGTAGTGTTCATCAAACCCGAGATACACGCATTTTTGTGAAAAAGAATAATGTGTGAACTTTACGGATGGGCCCCACCTCTGTTCTTGGGATTGGCTTACTCATCACGAGTCACCAGGTCAACATGATATTGCACGTGAGAGATGAGAAGAGCGTGCTCGATATGTCCATACAACCATTAAAATACGAAATCAACTCATTTGTAAAATAATACCTACCATCTTAAAATATCTCCTACTTTTTGTGACTAGTATATATATATATATGTGTGTGTGTGTGTGTGTGTGTATGTGTGTATATGTATATATGTTTGTACGTATGTATGTATGTATTTATGTGTGTATGTATGTATGATGGCTGCGGAAATTCGAAGCCAAAGTTCTATGTAAATATGTCAGCATTAGTGCAATTATAGGCTGGTACAGAATATGGAAACTTCGATGTAAAAAACACCCATTTTAAATTGCTGGAGATGTTTTCCACAATTTTATTAAGTCTAATCTCAATTGCGATCCGTCTAACATACCAAAGTACTATTGTATTTGATGCTATATTTAATATCTCATTCCACTAGCTGTCAAAGCTTTTTATAGCAAACAAAGATTCCGATAAAACCCCCATGTAAAAACACCCATATTGATATACTTGAAAAGTATTCCACAGTATTCCACACACATATTTTGTAAACTCATTTTTGGCAGGTTGTATCATATCATATCTCTATACGCCAATGTCTTTTAGAAAGCTTAAAAATTGTTATGTATGTGTAACACACAAGGGGATTGACATAAGTCTTGGGCCTGACCATGAAGGACATGTCACAGAGAGCTGAAATTTTGTATAGTATTTATTCCTTTTCAATATAGCCACCGTCTGAATTGACACACTTCTGCCATCTCTGCTTGACCTTGAAAAGACCTTGGGAGTAGAACACCCTATTTTTCAAACTAAACCAGTCATCACATGCCAGTATAACCTCTTCAACGCTGTCAAAATGACTTCCTTTTAGCTGTTTTTTAAGATTTGGGAATAGAAAAAAGTCTGATGGAGCCAAATCTGGAGAATATGGTGGGTGTGGAAGAATTTCAATATTCAAATCGTTGGCTGCTAGCTGCACAAGCCGTGCTTTGTGAGAGGGCGCGTTGTCTTGAAGCAAAGGAAGATTTTGAGTACGCGTTATCCCTCGTTTCCTGGTCACAACCTTTCTTAGTTTTGTGAGAAGATCTGCATAGTACTGTCCATTAACTGTGTTGCCACGAGGCAGATAATCTTTCAAAAGGACACCTTTGCCGTCCCAAAAAAACAGTCAGCATCACTTTTCCTGCAGATTTCTGCGCCCTCGGCTTGACAGGTGTTGGGGAGCCCGGGGTTTTCCTTTGCATGCTGGCAATTTTGGATTCGGGGTCATAATGGTGTACCCAAGTCTCATCTACTGTCACCATGGTCTCCAAAAAAATTTTTTGACTGACACTTTTTGAGCAACTGTTGACAGCAATTTACCCTCGTTTGCTTCTGTTCACGTGTCAACAGTCGCGGAACCCAGCGTGCACACACTTTTCTCATGTTCAGTCTGTTGTGTAAAATTCTATAAACTGTTCTTCCATTTAGTTTTACTCTACTAGCTATCTCCACAATTGTCATTTTTCGATCCTGGTCAATGATTTTCTTCACTCTTGTTGCATTTTCATCGTTGCACTCTGAGGCTGGTCTACCAGATCTTGGCAGATCAGCAACATTTGAGCGGCCGCACTTAAACTGTTGACACCAGTTTTTTACCGAAGTATATGAAGGACAAGAATCACGAAACACTGGTTCCATCTCCCTGTGTATTTCTGTAGGTGTTTTTCCCTGAAACATCAAAAATTTTATCACAGCTCTGGCCTCCTTCTTTTCCCATTGTTTTGTCAAATCTTTGGAGCAGCAGATCCGGTCAATAGGGTACACTGCGCCGTGCATCGTAGCGGGAAAACCCATTTAAGAAACAAACGCATACTTTACACATTCAGTGCAAATATGATGAACTTTAACTTAAATGTGCCAAGTTTCATCTTCCTCCTGTGATTCCTTCATGGTCAGGCCCAAGACTTATGTCAATCCCCTTGTAAAGATTCGATGTAAAAACACCCACATAGAACTACTTGAGACGTCTTCCACACTTTATGTAAATACTAATGATTCTTCTATATGCCATGTTATCTTATTATATCATGTCAGTACATATCAATGTATTTTATGGAGAATAAAGATTCTGATATGTATGTATGTGTGGGCGTGGGTGTGTATGTATGTGTGGGTGTATATGTATGTGTGGGTGTGTATTTATGTGTGGGTGTTTGAGTGTACATGTGTGGGTGTGGGGATATGTGTGTGTGCTTATATATGTGTGTATTTATGTATGTGTATGTATTATGTGTGTATGTATGTGTGTGTATTAATGTGTGTATGAGGGTGCATGTATGTACATTTTCATCGGATTGTAAGAGGCAGAAAACAGCCCCGATTAACGCTGTTTGAATTTATGTAAATTTACTTTATATAAATTCTAATGATTCTCCTATATGCCATGTTGTATTTTATTATATCATGTCAGTACATATCAATGCATTTTCTGGAGAATAAACATTCTGATATGTTTTTCCAGTAGAAATGGTGTCATGAAATATTCTAATCCACATATATAAATTATTAGGTAAATATGAAGCCTAACAAATAAAATTAATAAAGAGAAGAGCAATGGTAAAATGACATTGCTGTCACAAGGAATGTACTCGAAATCCCCCTTGTTTTCTGCTTCGTCTGCAAATTGTAACGCTTTCACGTTGATAGTAAAAGCTTACTGTATTATACCCGCTTTCTTCAATGAAACGTGTGCTGTATTTCTTGGAAAAAACATTGAGAGACTGCGTAATGACCTAAATTAATCCTAACATTAATTATATTACGTTACCAAAACGAACGAACAGATGGACAAAAGGATAGCGAGAGGGGAGGGCTGAAAATCAGGAACGCATGCAACACGCGACGCGCGATATACAAATGCTGGCATCACGCGTGTAAGTCTACAAGCACTAACTTTTTCAGACGGACAGTGATAAAATACACTACCCTTTCCCAGAGTTAGGTTTATAAATCATAACAGACTCTTATTAGAAAAGATAACAATAGATGGGTTTACGTTTGAACACATAACAGTACCCAGACAGCACATCTTCCAAACAGGAGGTAGAAGAAATTGCATATTTTGAACGCAGCCACGTAGCTCCTTTAAATTAGTATTTTTGGGTTCCTTAGGGCTTGCTGACAAATAATATGTAAAACGTTACGCAAATAGTCCAGGAATTAATAAATTATACCCAAAATAAAATATTGGGGGTGCCTGACAGCATAAAATCATTTCTGCTCATAAGATTTTTTTTTAACGTGTTTGAAAAAAATTTACGTTACAGAAATAGCCTACCATGTAAACTCCAAATTGATTGGAGCGCAACAAATGAAAGCCTAACCACGATTGGTCGGGCTATAAATACTATCTTGGTTGTTAGGGGAAACGGGGAAAGGTAACATTTTTTCAAACATTTGTCGAAACGTGGCTCATTGGCCAGTCTCGCTGATATACACACTTGGGAGCGTTAGTTCGAGACCACTTGTTTAAAGAAGCTCGATAAAGCATCAGTGCGTTGAAGCCAGCTCATATTTGTGTAAAATAAAAGCCTGGAACATAAGCAGATAGGAATTTGTGCCAGTTTGTGCCAGAATTCATTGCTAATCAACGTATCTGTGTTATTCGTATGAATTGTGGTAAGCTTGAACCATTTAATATCTTTTAATGAAAATTGAATGTGAATTGTTGATTTATGCCTGTATATATATGTGTAGTTCAGTGGCAAACGTGAGGTAAAGCCTAAAATGCTCCAGCCTGAACAGAGGGTGTCGGAGAGAAGTAAAACGGCATGGAATGGCCAAACAGTACACTGACACCTGGATGATTGACTAGAAAGAAATAATGCTGGAAGTGCAGAGGCGTAGTAACCATTAAGAAGGGTAATACTGGAATAAAGTATTTCAAATGAAGCTGACTGTTGGCCTAACGCTCTGAACGCAATGTTTGTGCTGTATTGTGATCAGTGTAAAAAGAAAATATAAATTAGTTATGAAGTAGAAGGTACATCCTTCTTGATTTCAGGGACAGTGGTCTTGATGGTACTGAGCAGCATCTGGTCAGAGATTTGCTGAATCCAGTGTCGGACAGCATACTCCTTGGTCCTTTTAGCTATCAGTGAGGTGTCTCCAGAGCCCAGAAGAGAATTCGAGCAGAGGAGTCCTCTCCTGCCGCCATCACTCAAGATAAGCAGAGTTGGCCAGCTGAGCTCAACATTATGTCCCCTCATCTTGAAATAACTTTATAAAAATACTATTCAGAGGGGAATTTACTTGTCTTAAAATCAGGAACTTTGAACATCTCAAATACTGGTCCCTAAAGACAAACTATTGAAGTCATGATGACAAATACCACAGAGCTTGAACAAAACAAAACCAGTATTACCTCATTTTACTACTACACAACTGACACACATAGAACATTTGTAATAATATATGTCACTACAATATTCATATTAAATACATTCTGTACATAACTTGTAATTTAAATTGATTGTGATTCCTGGTTCCCTTGTAGTTGAATCAGGACACATATTCATTCATGCCAGTAATGAATACATATTGTTATTCGAAAGTTTATCAGTGATTCTTTTAAGATATCTTTGTAGAATGTTATATGTATGTGAGTGTCACAGTGTTGTCAAGAGTAGTGGATTAAATTAAATTGTTTATCTGTCTGTTGTTGTGACTTACACTTCACCATACTCATACCCTAGACACATAACGTAGCATCACACTATTCCAGAATAATTCTGACTGAGATATATAGCTATGTGGTAGCAAGTAAGGTTATCTATAATACACTACTCTTAATAGATATAGATACCTTCACAGCTGATCTCAGTCAGTACACTAAGTTCCCTATAAGTATTTATAACATCCCACTTCACCACATATATTGGGGGCTCGTCCGGGATTTTGAATCTTTAACTATTAAAAATATTGGGGGTAATTCACTTCAGGGAATATAAGAATTAAAAGGTATCCTTGGGTGGAATTAAATAAGGTTGAGCTCACGGTGCCTGTGTTGTCCATTAGAGATTGAATTGTTGGTTAGACATTGTATAAATTTACATAATAGACAATGGCGGACCTGGCCAAATTTCGATCTGCTGCGGTTCAGACTGCAAAAGAGTTAGGATTAGATGGGCAAGTTATGGTTGCCTATGTCACGACGGAATGTGACAAATTTATTGAACGTGAGGAAAGAAGGTTTGAAGCCGAAAGAAAGTTAGAGGCTGACAGGGAAATTAAGAAGTTACAATTTGAAGCTGAGGCTGAGACTAAGAGGTTGCAAGCTGAGGCTGAGACTAAGAGGTTGCAAGCTGAGGCTGAGACTAAGAGGTTGCAGATTGAGGCTGACAAAGAGGCTAAGAAATTGGAAGCAGAAGAGAAGAAATTAGCTGCAGAAAGGGAAGCCGAGGAAAGAAGACAGCCTGCAGAAAGGGAAGAGAAGAGATTAGCTGCAGAAAGGGAAGCAGAAAAGGAGGAGAAGAGATTACAAAGGGAACATGAGTTACGACTAAGGGAGTTTGAGTTTCAAGGCCATGCTCCTGAAAATGGTGCCAGCCCCTTTGCCTCTGATGCTACGGTTACTCAGGGAGCCTCAATCTCAGCTATGAATTTTCATTTAGATCATTTTGTTGAGAAAGACGATGATATTGAGAGCTATATAAATAGGTATGAGCTATTAGCTACCACGTATGGGTTAGAGAGAGAAAGGTGGAGCTTAAAGTTATCTCAGGGACTTCGTGGGGCAGCTTATGAAGTTTTTGCTAAAATGAGCAGAGGTGATCAGGAAAATTATGACATGCTAAAGCAGGCTCTTTTGTTAAGGTATGAAAAGAATGCAGAATTCTATAGAAAAAAATTTAGGAATGCTAAACTACTGTCAGGTGAAACCTATCACCAGTTCTCTGCACGAATAGAGACATACTTGGAGAAATGGACTTCTCTGGGGAAAACCCAAGACCTTAAGGAAATGGTCCTTATAGAGCAATTAAGAGAGTCCATGGCTCCAGACCTGAGAAAGTTTCTCATGGAACAAGGTGCAGAGAGGCTGGGTGAGTTGCTAAATGTTGCTGAAAGGTATCAAGCAGCTCAAGCAGAGGTAACAGGTAATAAAAAGAAACAGGTGGACAACTTTAGGGCACCACAGAACTTTAATAAATTTGATCCTAGGGATCAAAATAAAGGTAAGCACCAATTTGATAGGCCACGGTATGACAATAAAAATAAATTCCCACAATTCGATGAAAGGAAATATGATGAAAGAAAATCTTTCAACCAAGGAAAAAGGTGGTGTAAGAATTGTCAGATGGACAATCATGACACTGACCGTTGCAGAAGGAAACCTGTGTATATGGCAACCCTTCAGGTCAGGTCGACCTCAAGACAGGAGGAGGATATTATGTTAGATACCACTCCAGAAGAGATGAGGAAGGCACAGGCCGGGGATAAAACACTCAAGCCTTGTTTCAGAAAATTGTCAACTTGTCATACAACTCCAGGCAAGGGAGATTTTTACATGAAAAACAAGTTGATGTATAGGAAGACTGGAGCTAGATCCAAAGGTCACGGACAGCTGGTTCTTCCAAAAAGATATAGGACAGAATTAATAAGGAGTCTACATGTGAAACCAGATGGGGACCATGAGAAAATAGGTACCATCATTCAAAAGGTGGCTCACAATTATTATTGGCCCAAAGCAAGATGGGACATTGAAAATTTTGTAGAAAGGTGTAGCATAGCACATGAGGGAACACCCACAAGTGGGAACATGGATCAGGACCTGGACACGCCACGGGGCAAAATTAGGCCTGATAATAGAAAGAAATATAGATTTGATAAAGTGGACCAAATGGAATGGGAAGCCCCTTTTCACGGACAAGCTTCACTTAACTGTTTTACAATGGCCACTATGCGGAGAGTGCAAAAAGATGTCTTACCCCAGGATAAGCCGACAATCCCTCAATCGGACTTAAACAAACTGGAGGAAGAAGATGTAGAGAGGAAATCTCTCATCAAGAATTTTAAGTGGGGAGAAAGCCCCAAAAGAAAAATTGGTAGCGGTCGTTTTGTGAATGATAATTCTGGGAGGAAAAATCATCACTATAAAGCTTCAAGTGGAAGAGACCATACCGGTGCATGGACAAATAGGTCCACACAATTAAAGGTCCATATGTAGCTTTGTTAAGAACGTGGACTGATGAAAAGGCAGAGGAAAACATTACATCTTCATACCAATATGTGAATGAGCTGACCACTCGGTTGAAAACTGGCTGGAAACTTGCCAATGAAAATTTGAAACAAGCCAGGAAGAAACATGCTGCCTATTATAACAGGAAGGCGAAAGACAGAAATTTGGCTGTGGGAGAGAAGGTACTGCTTCTTTTGCCTGGGAGTCAGAATAAGTTACAAATTGGATGGCAGGGTCCATATACAGTTCTAGAGAAGGTGTCTAGAACAAATTATAAGATAGATAAGAAGGGGAAAGAAAAAATCTATCATGTGAATCTCCTGAAGAAATATTTGGAAAGAGAACATCAGGAAGAGACACACTTGTTGACCTTGTCCATCGCCATGGAAATGAAAAAGGAACCACTTTCATCATTTGAATATCCATTACACCCCTGTGAGACAGCAGCACAGGTGAAAATCAGTACACATTTAACGAAAACTCAGAAAGAGAGAGTGCAACAGGTTCTAAATAATCATGCAGAGGTGTTAACAGACCGACCAGGGCATACAAACCCATTGGAATATGATATGAAACTCATAGACTCCACACCTGTCTGTATGAAACCATATTCGATTCCGTTTGCTAAGGAAAAAGCTTTGAAGGAAGAGATAGACTATCTATTGAAGGAAGGAATTATTTCGCACAGTGAGTCTTCGTATAGTTCCGGTGTTGTACTCTTAAGGAAGCCCTCTGGAGAACATAGACTCTGTATAGATTACAGGAGACTGAATGCTATTACAGAAGGACAGGTGGATCCATTGCCGGATACAAATCAGCTGTTTGCCAGGTTAAATAAAGCTAAATATTTCTCAAAAGTGGATCTGAGTAAAGGATACTATCAGATTCCAGTAAAACCTGAGGTTAGACCATACCTAGCTTTTAGTACCTCAGAAGGACACTATGAGAGTAATAGATTGCCATTTGGATTGAAGAATGCGCCTAGTGTCTTCTCTAGAATGATGAGAAAATTATTGGATCCTCTGAATAATCCCTGTATAACAAATTTTATGGATGATATCCTTATAGCAACAGAAACATTTGAGGAACACATTGACTCTCTGAACATGCTGTTTAATCGACTTAGGGAGGCAAATTTAACAGCCCGACCAACCAAATGTTGCGTTGGATGTAAAGAATTGGAATTTTTGGGACACACAGTTTATCAGGGAAATATGACCCCTGACCCAAAGAATTTAGAGAAACTACAGAAAGCCCCGAGACCACAAACCAAGAAGGACGTGAGATCCTTTGTCTCATTATGTGGTTTCTACCAGAAGTATATCAAAAACTTTAATTCCATATGTGCACCGTTAACTGAATTGACACGTAAAGGACATCCAGATCGCATTACATGGACTCCACAATGTGAAATGACTTACCAAGAATTGAAGGAAAAGCTCACAAGTAAACCCATTTTGAAATTACCTGACTTAAGTCAAGAATTCATAGTAAGGACGGATGCAAGTAATATTGGGTTAGGTGCAACTTTACTACAGAAATCAGATGCATTGGATGGGGAATTAAGCCCAGTGGCATATGCTAGCAGAAAGTTGAATAAAGCTGAAATCAACTACTCAACTAGCGAAAAAGAATGTCTTGCAGTAATATGGACAATAAAGAAATTCAATATTTATCTATATGGGAAGGCATTTAAGTTGCAAACTGACCACAAACCTTTATCGTTTTTTAGCACAGGCTAAGCATGAGAACTCTAGGTTACTCCGATGGTCTTTGCTTCTGGCTCCATATAATTTTAGCATTGAATATATATCTGGAAAAACCAATCTGGGAGCGGATTTTTTTAAGCCGCCATCCGTGTGATGAGAATCACCGTAAACCCCAGAAATAATAATAAATTTCTCTATGTGTATATAGAATAAAGGACTGACATATAATGTCTGTTTTAAGAGGGGAGGTGTCATGAAATATTCTAATCCACATATATAAATTATTAGGTAAATATGAAGCCTAACAAATAAAATTAATAAAGAGAAGAGCAATGGTAAAATGACATTGCTGTCACAAGGAATGTACTCGAAATCCCCCTTGTTTTCTGCTTCGTCTGCAAATTGTAACGCTTTCACGTTGATAGTAAAAGCTTACTGTATTATACCCGCTTTCTTCAATGAAACGTGTGCTGTATTTCTTGGAAAAAACATTGAGAGACTGCGTAATGACCTAAATTAATCCTAACATTAATTATATTACGTTACCAAAACGAACGAACAGATGGACAAAAGGATAGCGAGAGGGGAGGGCTGAAAATCAGGAACGCATGCAACACGCGACGCGCGATATACAAATGCTGGCATCACGCGTGTAAGTCTACAAGCACTAACTTTTTCAGACGGACAGTGATAAAATACACTACCCTTTCCCAGAGTTAGGTTTATAAATCATAACAGACTCTTATTAGAAAAGATAACAATAGATGGGTTTACGTTTGAACACATAACAGTACCCAGACAGCACATCTTCCAAACAGGAGGTAGAAGAAATTGCATATTTTGAACGCAGCCACGTAGCTCCTTTAAATTAGTATTTTTGGGTTCCTTAGGGCTTGCTGACAAATAATATGTAAAACGTTACGCAAATAGTCCAGGAATTAATAAATTATACCCAAAATAAAATATTGGGGGTGCCTGACAGCATAAAATCATTTCTGCTCATAAGATTTTTTTTTTAACGTGTTTGAAAAAAATTTACGTTACAGAAATAGCCTACCATGTAAACTCCAAATTGATTGGAGCGCAACAAATGAAAGCCTAACCACGATTGGTCGGGCTATAAATACTATCTTGGTTGTTAGGGGAAACGGGGAAAGGTAACATTTTTTCAAACACTTGTCGAAACGTGGCTCATTGGCCAGTCTCGCTGATATACACACTTGGGAGCGTTAGTTCGAGACCACTTGTTTAAAGAAGCTCGATAAAGCATCAGTGCGTTGAAGCCAGCTCATATTTGTGTAAAATAAAAGCCTGGAACATAAGCAGATAGGAATTTGTGCCAGTTTGTGCCAGAATTCATTGCTAATCAACGTATCTGTGTTATTCGTATGAATTGTGGTAAGCTTGAACCATTTAATATCTTTTAATGAAAATTGAATGTGAATTGTTGATTTATGCCTGTATATATGTATATGTAGTTCAGTGGCAAACGTGAGGTAAAGCCTAAAATGCTCCAGCCTGAACAGAGGGTGTCGGAGAGAAGTAAAACGGCATGGAATGGCCAAACAGTACACTGACACCTGGATGATTGACTAGAAAGAAATAATGCTGGAAGTGCAGAGGCGTAGTAACCATTAAGAAGGGTAATACTGGAATAAAGTATTTCAAATGAAGCTGACTGTTGGCCTAACGCTCTGAACGCAATGTTTGTGCTGTATTGTGATCAGTGTAAAAAGAAAATATAAATTAGTTATGAAGTAGAAGGTACATCCTTCTTGATTTCAGGGACAGTGGTCTTGATGGTACTGAGCAGCATCTGGTCAGAGATTTGCTGAATCCAGTGTCGGACAGCATACTCCTTGGTCCTTTTAGCTATCAGTGAGGTGTCTCCAGAGCCCAGAAGAGAATTCGAGCAGAGGAGTCCTCTCCTGCCGCCATCACTCAAGATAAGCAGAGTTGGCCAGCTGAGCTCAACATTATGTCCCCTCATCTTGAAATAACTTTATAAAAATACTATTCAGAGGGGATTTACTTGTCTTAAAATCAGGAACTTTGAACATCTCAAATACTGGTCCCTAAAGACAAACTATTGAAGTCATGATGACAAATACCAACAGAGCTTGAACAAAACAAAACCAGTATTACCTCATTTTACTACTACACAACTGACACACATAGAACATTTGTAATAATATATGTCACTACAATATTCATATTAAATACATTCTGTACATAACTTGTAATTTAAATTGATTGTGATTCCTGGTTCCCTTGTAGTTGAATCAGGACACATATTCATTCATGCCAGTAATGAATACATATTGTTATTCGAAAGTTTATCAGTGATTCTTTTAAGATATCTTTGTAGAATGTTATATGTATGTGAGTGTCACAGTGTTGTCAAGAGTAGTGGATTAAATTAAATTGTTTATCTGTCTGTTGTTGTGACTTACACTTCACCATACTCATACCCTAGACACATAACGTAGCATCACACTATTCCAGAATAATTCTGACTGAGATATATAGATATGTGGTAGCAAGTAAGGTTATCTATAATACACTACTCTTAATAGATATAGATACCTTCACAGCTGATCTCAGTCAGTACACTAAGTTCCCTATAAGTATTTATAACATCCCACTTCACCACAAATGGCAACATCATATGATGCCCATTTAGACTGATGTTACCAACATAAATTTAATAAGAGCTATCCACTAAGTGCGGAAATTAACGAATTAGGTTATCGTTCACATGTTATCGTACTTATAATTTGATAGTTTAGGGCATGTACATGAAAAATGCGTGAGCGTATTAATGTCGCTGGTGCTGAGGACATTTGAAGCCAGAGTATTATGTAAATATATTAGCACCAGTGCAATCATATTGTCATACAGGATATGGAAGCATTCGAAAAAAAAAAACCCACTCTTATTAATATAAAGGAGAATTTTTTGTACACTGTTGTTAAAATCTAATCTCCTACACCAGTGGTTACCAGCCTCTGGACCGCGGACCACTTATGGTCCGCGCCGCATTATCAGGTGGTCCGTGGCTGCGTTATCGATTTGGTATTAAGTGCTTTGATTTTGCACTGATCATCCCTGTGTATGTAACCATTAAATTGTATGTATAATTTATTTTTCATTACTATTACCTTACAATTTCCTTGTTCTGGCAAATAATGAACAATTTGTGTTGTTGAATATAGGCCTAGTCTTCTATTGAATAAAAACAGTTCCGTGTTTATGGCATTGCGATATTACGTATAAGCTGGTGGTCCGCAACTTATATGTAGTTGGAAAAGTGGTCCTTAAATGTAGAAAAGCTTGGGAACCACTGTCCTACAAGATATGTTACATTTAATATATCACACAATTGATGTATCTAATGTATCACACCACAACATGTCAATATTTTTATGAAGAGTAAAGATGCTGGTATCTTATATAAGATAAGAACATATTAGATTTAAAACCTGGCTAATGAAAATTCTTCGAATTTTTTTGGGCCGAATACCGTCTCCAACTAGGAACTGCTTATACGGTGCCATCAAAAAGGCATGCACACCATCATTGCGGGCAGACGCTGGAACTGGGTTAGCATTGTCCTTAGAAGGGACCCTGACACCATCATCAGCTGCTATGCTATGGACAACAGAAGGGCGGTGAAAGAGAGGTAGACCAAAGAAAACCTGGCGGAGAACAGTGGAGGCTGAGATGCAAAGCATGAACCAGAGTTGAGACAGTTTGTTGCTGCCGTACAAGACGCCACTGCTTTGTCGGTCAGGGGTTAAGAATTCAAGAAGAAGATTTAAAAAAAAAACAACACACACACACACACACACACACACACACACACACACACGCACGCGCACACACACACACGCGCGCACACACACACATACACACACACTCACACACACACTCACACACACTCACACACACACGCACGCGCGCGCGCACACACGCGCACGCACACACGCACACACGCACACACGCACACGCACGCGCACACACACACGCACACACACACGCACACACACACGCACACACACATCCACACACACACAACACCAATATTGAACTACATGAGACGCATTCCACACTGTTGTCAACTCTAATGATTCTCCTATTTGGTATGTTGTATTTTATTATGGATAACATAAAAATTGAAATGATAGAAGCTCTGGAGAGCTTTGGTATAGATACAATCACAGAAATATGCAACGATGTATACAATACAGGATATATACCACACGACATGAAGACATCAGTTTTTATAACATTGCCCAAAAAACCAAATGCAACAGAATGTTCAGACTTCAGAACAATCAGCCTGATGAGTCATGCAATTAAGATACTGCTCAAAATCATACAGGAAAGAATAAAAAGTAAAGTAGACAGCGAAATCCAGGAAGAACAGTTTGGTTTTAGACGGAACAGTGGAACAAGAGAGGCAATATTTTGCCTAAGAATATTAGCAGAAAAATATACAGAGGTCCAAAAAAGTATGTATATGTGCTTCATTGACTATAAGAAGGCTTTTGACAGAGTCCATGATGAGAAAATAATTGAATGCCTCGAAGACATAGGTATTGATGGAAAAGATATAAGAATACTCAGTAACCTTTATTGGGAGCAAACTGCCACAGTAAGATCTGGAAGGAATTATTCACCATACATAGACATAAAAAGAGGTGTCAGACAAGGTTGTGTGCTGTCCCCCTGCCTATTTAATTTATACACCGAAAAAATTTTCAAACAGATACAGGAAATATCAGGACTGAACATCAGTGGAAGGTCAATAAACAACCTTAGATATGCAGATGATACCGTGTTGTTAGCTGAAAGCGAACAGGAGTTACAAGAACTAGTGAAGCAAGTGAACAGTATAAGTCATGAATATGGACTCGACATTAATATTGAGAAAACAAAAACTATGATAATTAGCAAAACAGACGATAAACCCACATTAAAGATAAGCGTAAATGGGGAAATCCTGGAACAAGTCAAGAGCTACGTATATCTCGGTCATATAATAACAGAAGATGGCAGATGTGAAACAGAAATCAAGAAGAGAATAGGAATGGCCAAAGCTACATTCAACAACATGAAACATATACTGACATCCAAACAGTTATCTCACAAATTAAAACTGAGAATCATAAAGTGTTATATATATTCTGCATTTCTGTATGGTGCAGAAACATGGACGATGAATAAGCATTTGGAAGAAAGAATTGAGGCTCTTGAAATGTGGATATATAGAAGAATGGGGCGTATCTCATGGAAAGAGATGAAAACAAATAAGGAGGTCCTAGAAAATCTAGGTATGAAAAGAGAACTAATGAGGGAGGTCAAAGTTCGACAGCTAAAATACTTTGGCCACATAAAAAAGGCATAACACCTTGCAGAAGACCATAACAGAAGGGAGAGTTGAAGGCAAACGTGCAAGGGGAAGACAGCGCTATAAGTGGGAAGATAACATCAAGAGATGGACAGGAAAGAGTCTATCAGAGTGCACCATCAAGACAAGAGACAGAAGACGTTGGAGATCCATTACAGCCAACCTTCGTTGTGGAGATGGCAACTGATGATGATGATTTTATTATATCATATCAGTTCATGTTAATGTATTTAAAGGAAAATGTAGATTCTGACAGTTATGTATGTTTACATGTATTCAGCGCCGGATTATTCATTAGGCCCACTGGACACGGGCCTAGGGCCCAAAGGTGTATAGGGCCCCCGTGAAAAAATAAACAACAGTCATAATGCACAGAGCCCTGCAGCAACGGCCCGTGCGCAATAGTATGCTCGTGCGTGCAGGGTAATAATATCTGTACAACAGTTAGTTTATTAGTTACTTCCACCCCCTTTTTGTCCTTTTTTAAATTATATTTTCTGTGCGGGGACCTCACTACTTTTAACAAAATCTAGGGGCTGTAACGAAAACTTGTCTCTTTTTTTTTTTAAACGTATTATTATATATTATTAAAAACAAAACATCTTAGTAGCCTAGGGCCACTGGAGTTCTTAATTCGGCCCTGTATGTAAGCATGCATGTGTGCATGTCGGTGTGTGGGTAGGTAGGTAGGTATTATTATGCACATCCATCAATAGATGAACGAAGTTTAACACGTCATGCAGCATAATGGTAAGAGACAGAAAATGTTAGAGATTCATTACGGGCATGTCTCAGTGCTGATGTTGCACGTGATCGTATCCGGGTTCCGTTAGTTTGGTACGTCGTCCTGCATTATTCGTGATCTAAATGGCTGATGCTCATAAACGCGCTAGGTCACGTCCTTCGAAAGGTGTATTCTGGAGCGCTGTGCACTTTATTACTTAGGACAACAGTGCACAACCTTTTGCTTCAGAGTTCATATTCGAGTGACTGCACTTCTTGTCTGCCCTTCCCTGATACTGACGCCGCGGGAGTGTTTTTAGTTCATAACTGTCTTTTCAACGCTTATTAGAACACTACGGTAATACCCCAGCGTTCAATTCAGCGCTCATTTAAAAAAAAGAAAAAAATTATGCCTCTTATGGCGAGGCTCGTCCCGTTTAACTTAGTCGGTTATATTAGGGCGCATGTCCACATATAAAAGACCTTTAGGTGTGAGTTATTTTTAGCGCTCATATAAAAATATTTGAAATAGAATCTTTGTGAAAGTGAAATGAAAATTATTTGAGGATATATATATATATATATATATATATATATATATATATATATATATATATATATATATATATATATATATATATATATATATATATATGCATACCTCGCTTTATTGTGCTTCGCTTTATTGCGCTTCGCAGATATTGCGTTTTGGGGGGGGGGGGGGGGGGGTTTCTTCAAATTATTCGTGTTTATTTATTAGAACGTGCCTTCTTCTTCCAATAGATTTTGGTTCTCCACGAACAAAAAGATCACGATTCGCTGAAGGCTCAGATGATGAAGATTAGCATATTTTTTTTAGCAATAAAGTATTTAATTTTACAGTACATTGTTTTTATTTTTAGACCTAACGCTATTGCACACATAACAGACATAGTGTAAACATGATTTTAGGCTTTTATATGCACTGGGGAGATATAAAAAAATGGGTGTGACCCGCTTTATTGCGATATTCGCTTTATTGCGGTGGTCTGGAACCGAACCCGCAATATCTCAGAGGTATGCCTGTGTGTATATATATATATATATATATATATATATATATATATATATATATATATATATATATATATATATATATATATATATATATATATATATACAAAACAACTAATATGAGGTTGGGCATGAGGCTGACAGCCTCATCATGTACAACAAATTGCCACAGAAACCACCATGTCAGGAGCATATGACTGGTGCAGGCTTTCTGCGGGACTAGCTGCAGTGGTGACGTCATGCAGGACTGGCTCTTGGGTTGTGCGAGTGGTGCGGCCGCACCGGGCGTCATCTTTTAGGAAGGGCTCCGCAATGTACAGGTATTCTTCTTCTTCTTCCGTCCTTAGCCACCGACCGTCAAAGCAGTCAGTGGCCATTACGCCTAGTGGCGTCTTAGGGCAACAGCAGATAGGTTTTCTTTGCCATTGTTTCCCATCACGCCTAGTGGCGTCTTTAGGGCAACGGCAAATCAACCCATTTGCTGTTGTTTCCGTAATCGAAGTGACTGGCAAACGGGTGATCAGCCCGTTGTGAATGTACAGGTATACCTCTCTTTATTGCGCTTCGCTTTATTGCGTTTTGCAAATATTGCGCTTTTTTTTCAAATTATTGATGTTTATTTATTAAAAACTTGTACACCTCACGGTAGAAGGGAACGACTAAGTAAGTAAGTTATTAGAACGTGCCTTCTTCTCCCGATAGATTTAGGCTCAGATGATGAAGATTAGCATTTTTAGCAATAAAGTATTTTTAATTTTACAGTAAAATTTTTTTTTTAGAGCTAGCTCTATTGCGCACTTAACAGACATAGTGTAAACATGATTTTAGGCTTTTATATGCACTGGGAAGCCCAAAAAAATGGGTATGACCCGCTTTATTGCGATATTCGCTATTTATTGCGGTGGTCTGGAACCAAACCCGCAATATCTCCGAGGTATACCTGTATTTAAACAAAATTTTATTTAAATTTTTAAAAGGACAATTAAAAGATGATGTCAAAGGACGAACTATTTTTATGTTTACGTTGATTTCATTTCTTACATACACGTGTTTTGATTAATCTGTGTCTATATGAATCATTTTCTTTACCAAAAAAAAAAAATCGAACATAGTGCCGTGACTAACTACACTGCCGACACAAACACCACAAAAATAGTGCGCGTGTACCTTGGTCCAATATTCCGTAGTTACATGGTCGTGCTAGTGACCACTGTCCACGAAGCACTATTTTTATGGTGCTTAGCTGGTTGTGTGGTTAGTCACCATTCAGTCCTGTAGCGAAGCATTGTGTGCCGTTCGGATTGATCCTGTGTTCGAGTCCCCGGTAAGCGTATTCGGTTGCTTTTCTATTGTCTTGTTTTTCTAATTCTTTATTGCGTACGAGAGCCTGCAACGAACACGTTTATGCGTTATATTAATTTATATTATTACAAGATCACCAGTGTGAAACGGAAGGAAAGAACCGGACAGACACCATTGGTATAAGAGGTGTGGAGATATACTGGTGCTGGGTAGGAACGAACGAACTTTATTAGGTTAAACATTGAGAAAAGCAGTTGATTGCATTACATGACAATTTCTGATAAAAAATCATCATCATCATCTACCATCGCCACATCGAAGGTAGGATGCAATGGATCTCCAACATCTTCTGTCTCATCTCCTGAAGGTACACTTTAATAGACTCTTTCCTGTCCATCTCTTGATTTTATCTTCCCCCTTATATTGTAAGTAAATAAATAAGCAAGGGGGCTGCTGTCTTGAACGTTTGCCTTCCACTCTGCCTTCCGCGATGGTTTTCATTAAGGTTTTAAGTCTTTTTACATTTTCAAAAGATTTTAGCTGTCTAATTTTGATCTGCTTCATTAATTCTCTTTTCATTCGTAGGTTTTCTTTGTTTATAAATAAAATAATAATGAGGCAGGGATGCACGGTCCGCTTTGGTGATGCTCGCGAGCAAGTCGATACTCTTGACCTTAAAATTATCCAAGGACATGAGGTATAACATACATATGGACATGAAGTTTAGCATATATATGTGTTCTGGTATCAGACTGTATCCTCTGTGCCGTTGCACTGGACTCAGCAGCAAATGCATGCTGCATGGGCAACAGCTTGACCTCCAAGCGCCCAACCTCATGCTCACCGAGACATCATTTTGGGGGCGCGTTCCTGTAGTCAGTAATGACTGAAAGGAATACTACTACTACGTAGGTTTTCTGGGAAAATCATCAGGTTGAGACAAGTTGAGACAAGTTGAGACAAGTTGAGAAAAACACCCACACACACACACAAACACAAGCACACACATAGGTGTGAGACAAGTTCAGAAAAAACCCACACACACACAAACACAAGCACACAGATAGAGAATGGAATAGGAGACACGCATAAAACAGATAAAACAGACATGGACGGACATTGAATGTATGTCAGAGAATAGAAAAGGTTTGGCGTGACCATGGCGAACTCCCATGCTCCACAACGGAATTGAAAAGCAGTGAATGAATAACTTTAGATGATTTACATTATTTATGTCTTTTCAGATTTCATTGTTTATGTCTTTATGTTTTCCATAATGCATTTCACAATGATTAAATACCGGTAGTCAATGTACATTCTCGTATAATTATTATTTTTTAATTATTTTTCATTATTTTATTATAATTTTACACTTACGAATTAATTTATGTACTTCTTAAATAATGGTCCAATATACTGTACTCTGTTGTTTTTTTTCATAAGTAGGTCTGTTTATCACTGGGACAACTTAACTGGTTACCGCACATTTTGCATCATGATCATCATCATCATCGTCATCGTCGTCATCACCATCATTATCGCCATCCTTATCTTCTCCATCCTCCATTCTCCCTCATCATACTAATCATCAACGTCCTCATAATTTTCCTTTCCGCCCCCATGGAGTATAGAGTTACTGTTGCAGCTGTTTCTCCTGACAGGAAACCTGCACCAAGTCCTGACTGTGGCGTCTGCTGTAGCAATTTGTTTGACATGATGAGGTTGCCAGCCTCATGAACAACCTCATATTAGTTGCCTTGTACGACATGCTTGAGGGAGCAGCAGTTATATACTTTGTTTATTTCATTAGACACCCCCCCCCCCCTAATTTCCCAGAAACTAAACGGACCTCCGCGTAAGTTTGACAGGTAGAAATGACTATGCAGGTCAGGTCAAGAACGCACCTGTGCACATATTTCTTTACTTAGCGGATGTATCTAATACCCGAATTATCTAGGACATAAGCACGTGGCATCAACTTATCACTGTAATACAATTACATATAATCCTTAGTTTGAGTAATTACATGCCACGTACTCACTCACTCCGTGTTATTACATTATCAGCAGGCCTTAATACACCCATTAATAATGCAACGGGAAAAATGTTTTAAGTTCAAAACCCAGCACAGTTGCATAAAACAATAAAATATGAACTTTTCTGTACTCTAGCACCCACCTCATAAAGCTGCAGTTAAGTCTCTAACACTTCATTCCCCTAAAGCAGTATCTCCTATGGGCAGGACCGACCCTGGAGGAATGTTCAAGGTGCAACGAGGTCTCGTTTTGGCGCCCCCACCCCCAAAGCCATACTGTATGAGGTTCAATTTCATACTATTGAGTTGGATCACACTATGGTCCTATTGCTGGAAGCCTGTACCAAGAAATCACGTGCTCTTACAGCGATGGTTCCTGGGACATTTTGTTTTTCATGATGAAGCTGCCAGCTCCCATGCCCGACCTCATATTTGACGCCTTGTACGACATGCCAGAGGGTGCAGTAGTCGTTTCCTTTCTTTGTCTCTTCAGAGACTCCCGGGAAATACTGGAACTTCTTGGCTCAGTTTTTTTTTTTTTAAATTATTTTTGCTCTCCATGTTTCATAACCATACAATAGCACTGCTTTGACATCTGAGTTAAAGATTATTATTTTCTTTTTAGACTGGGACCTCTTGTGATTTCCAGATATTTCCCAGAGCAAGGAAAGCTTCTCTTGTCTCTTATTTTGATATCGTTGTTGAAACAACTTTAAGTTTAAAAAATCTATTACTTTCCTTCATTATTCTTCAGCCTAGAATTCCCTTCTCTAAGTGCCTTTCGATTTCCCTATAATTCTCGTACCCCGGTGATTCCAAAACACGGACTACCTTGTAATGTTATCAATTGGTTTTTTTCATGTGTGTCTTATCCCACATCTTTTTCTCACCTTCATTTCTTGTTTTCGCTCATCTAGAATCATGGAGGCAGCACTTCAGGTCCCTCTACAAAGGCTTGCACCATAGTATTCATGTACTCTTGCTGCAGTAGTTTATATAGTAACTTGTTTTGCACGATGAAGTTGCCAGATAATATGCACAACCTCACATTAGTCGCCTTTGTAACGATATGTCTTCTTATTCTTCGTCGTTCACGCTTAAATAACCACATCTCTCTCTCTGGTTCATACGTGTGCATTTCTCTCTGTAATAATTAAATCAACTATGAATTTGTAAAAAAACATATAATGAATTTAACTATCAATTATTTTTTAACAAAGGTAAAATAAATAAATGATTGATGAGTTAATATTCTACTGGTATCGTAGACTGGTAACACAAATGGGCTTGTAGACTCGCACCACGAACTTTAGAGGAAAACAAAGGTCTCTGCTAAGTTTTTTTGTTTTCTGATACTAAACAAGCGTCTCTGCTTTTGGTTCCCTTTGAGAACTAACACGAAGCAATCACCAGCGTTTTGCTATGGTGGTTCATGAATATATCTTTTTAACATACTGAGGTTGCCAGTCTCGTATGGACCTTTATAACCACCAGCAAGTGCAAACATGTCAAATTCAAAGTATAAAATATGTTACAACTTACCCCAATAGCTGGAAACTCCAGACTTCTTACTCAGTAGAATAGTCTTGGCAACCTGATGAAGAGGCCTCGAAAACGCGTCTGGGGTATTATTTCTATTTAGAATCCCTTTGTGACGTGATGTCGTGAAATATTCTAATCCACATATATAAATTATCAGGTAAATATAAAGCCTAACAAATAAATTCTAATAAAGAAAAGAAAAATGGTAAAGAACAGTGCTGTCACAAAGAATGTACTCGAAATCCCCCTTTGTTTTATGCTTCGTCTGCAAATTGTAACGTTTCCACGTTAAATATAAGCCACTGCATAAATACAAGCGTTTCCACAACACATTAAAACGGGTATTGCATTTCTAAGAAAAACATTGAGAGGCACACTGCGTAATGACCTAAATTAAGCCTAACATTAATTATACTACGTTACCAAAACGAACGAACAGATGGACTCAAAAAGGATAGAGAGAAGGGAGAGGCATAAAGCCGAACACGTGCAACACTAAACACGCGTCGCGCGATACACAATTGCTGCCATCACGCGTGTAAGGCCACATGCACTAACTTTATTTCAAATCGACAGTGATAAAATTCACTACCCTTCCCAGAGTTAGGTTTTTAAATCCTGAAAAACTCTTATTAGGAAAGATGACAATAGATGGGTTTACGTTTGAAAACATTACAGTACCCAGACAACACATCTTCGAAACAGGAGGTAGAAGAAATTGCATATTTTTAACGCAGCCACTTAGCTCTTTTAAATTTGTATATTTGGAATCCTTAGGGCTTGCTGACAAAGAATATGTAAAACGTTACGCAAATAGTCTAGGAATTACCAAATTATAACCAAAATAAAATAGTGGGGATGCCAGACAGCATGAAATCATTTCTGCTCATAAATTTTTTTTTAACGTGTTTGAAAAAACCTTACGTACGGAAATAGCCTACCATGTTAACTCCAAATTGATTGGAGCGCAACAAATATAAGACTAAACACGATTGGTCCGGCTATAAATACTATCTTGTGTTGTTATGGGAAACGAATAGACGGGGTACTTTTTTTGAAAAGATGTGGAGACGTGGTTTCATTGGTTAGAGCTGCGAATATACACAATTCAGAGCGTTAGTTCGAGACCACTAGTTCAAATAAGCTTGATGAAGCAACAGTGCGTTGAAGTCACGCAAGATAAGCTGATGTGGCCAGCTGAGCTCAAAATTATGTACCCCCAGCTTAAAATGACCTTGTAAAAATAACATTAAGAGGGGAATTAAATTGTGTTAATATCAGGAACTGAGAACATCTCCAATAATAGTTCCCATAAAGACAAACTATTGAAGTCATGATGACAAATACCAACAGAGCTTGAACAAAACAAAACCAGTATTACCTCATATTACTACTACACAACTGACACACATAGGATACTTTTAATAATATATGTCATTACAATATTCATATTGATAAATTCTGTACATATAACTTGTAAGTAAAATTGATTGTGATTCCTGGTTCCCTTTGTATTTGAATCAGGACACATATTCATTCATAACAACAATGAATACATATTGTTATTTGAAAAGTTATCAGTGACTCCTTTAAGATATCCTTTAGAGTGTATATGTATGTGAGTGTCACAGTGTTGTCAAGTGTGGTGGAATAAATTAAATTGTTTATCTGTCTGTTGTTGTTATGACTTACACTTCATCATACACATACCCTAGACATACAACGTAGTCATCACACTATTCCAGAATAATTCTGACTGAGGTATACATATGTGGCAGCAAGTAAGGTTATATATCATACACTACTCTTATTAGATATATATACCTTCACAGCTGATCTCAGTCAGTACACTAAGTCCCCTATACATATTTATAACATCCCACTTCACCACACGGTGCATGGACAAATAGGTCCACAAAATTAAAGGTCCATATGTAGCTTTGTTAAGAACGTGGACTGATGAAAAGGCAGAGGAAAACATTACATCTTCATACCAATATGTGAATGAGCTGACCACTCGTTTAAAAACTGGCTGGAAACTTGCCAATGAAAATTTGAAACAAGCCAGGACGAAACATGCTGCCTATTATAACAGGAAGGCGAAAGACAGAGATTTGGCTGTGGGAGAGAAGGTACTGCTTCTTCTCCCCGGGAGTCAGAATAAGTTACAAATTGGATGGCAGGGTCCATATACAGTTCTAGAGAAGGTGTCTAGAACAAATTATAAGATAGATAAGAAGGGGAAAGAAAAAATCTATCATGTGAATCTCCTGAAGAAATATTTGGAAAGAGAACATCAGGAAGAGACACACTTGTGACCTTGTCCATCGCCATGGAGATGAAAAAGGAACCACTTTCATCATTTGAATATCCATTACACCCCTGTGAGACAGCAGCACAGGTGAAAATCAGTACACATTTAACGAAAACTCAGAAAGAGAGAGTGCAACAGGTTCTAAATAATCATGCAGAGGTGTTAACAGACCGACCAGGGCATAAAAACCTATTGGAATATGATATGAAACTGATAGACCCCACACCTGTCTGTATGAAACCATATTCGATTCCGTTTGCTAAGGAGAAAGCTTTGAAGGAAGAGATAGACTATCTGTTGAAGGAAGGAATTATTTCGCACAGTGAATCTTCATATAGTTCCGGTGTTGTACTCTTAAGGAAGCCCTCTGGAGAACATAGACTCTGTATAGATTACAGGAGACTGAATGCTATTACAGAAGGACAGGTGGATCCATTGCCGGATACAAATCAGCTGTTTGCCAGACTAAATAAAGCTAAATATTTCTCAAAAGTGGATCTGAGTAAAGGATATTATCAGATTCCAGTAAAGCCTGAGGTTAGACCATACCTAGCTTTTAGTACCTCAGAAGGACACTATGAGTTTAATAGATTGCCATTTGGATTGAAGAATGCGCCTAGTGTCTTCTCTAGAATGATGAGAAAATTGTTGGATGTAAACATTTCGGAGGAACGTAATGAATCCCTGAGTTGCCTCTTTGATTGAGGATATTCCGAATGTTTCATACAGGATAATAAGAAGATTATGGGATCCACTACGAAAACTCTGCTATCACCAGGTATATGTTATCTCCTCATAACGTACATTTTGAGGGAAATATAATGTTCTCTGGACATGTCATTGCGCAGACTCAGAGAAGAGAAATGGTGAATACGGGTTGCGAAGCAGCATTAAGACAAGCACTAACACTTGCGGCTGTTCAGTAACATAACCGAAATATATTATTGGTTGTAGAAGTCTGAGGCAGATTTCATGAGTAGTGCCTACTCTGAATGGACCCAACTACATAAAACCATGATAGCACCACAGCAGAGTAAAGTCAAGTTGACTTACATTTATCTATGTGTATATAGAATAAAGGACTGACATGGGATGTCTGTTTTAAGAGGGGAGGTGTCGTGAAATATTCTAATCCACATATATAAATTATCAGGTAAATATAAAGCCTAACAAATAAATTCTAATAAAGAAAAAAAAATGGTAAAGAACAGTGCTGTCACAAAGAATGTACTCGAAATCCCCCTTTGTTTTATGCTTCGTCTGCAAATTGTAACGTTTCCACGTTAAATATAAGCCACTGCATAAATACAAGCGTTTCCACAACACATTAAAACGGGTATTGCATTTCTAAGAAAAACATTGAGAGGCACACTGCGTAATGACCTAAATTAAGCCTAACATTAATTATACTACGTTACCAAAACGAACGAACAGATGGACTCAAAAAAGGATAGAGAGAAGGGAGAGGCATAAAGCCGAACACGTGCAACACTAAACACGCGTCGCGCGATACACAATTGCTGCCATCACGCGTGTAAGGCCACATGCACTAACTTTATTTCAAATCGACAGTGATAAAATTCACTACCCTTCCCAGAGTTAGGTTTTTAAATCCTGAAAAACTCTATTAGGAAAGATGACAATAGATGGGTTTACGTTTGAAAACATTACAGTACCCAGACAGCACATCTTCGAAACAGGAGGTAGAAGAAATTGCATATTTTGAACGCAGCCACTTAGCTCTTTTAAATTTGTATATTTGGGTTCCTTAGGGCTTGCTGACAAAGAATATGTAAAACGTTACGCAAATAGTCAAGGAATTACCAAATTATAACCAAAATAAAATAGTGGGGATGCCAGACAGCATGAAATCATTTCTGCTCATAAATTTTTTTTTAACGTGTTTGAAAAAAACCTTACGTACGGAAATAGCCTACCATGTTAACTCCAAATTGATTGGAGCGCAACAAATATAAGACTAAACACGATTGGTCGGGCTATAAATACTATCTTGTGTTGTTATGCGAAACGAATAGACGGGGTACTTTTTTTGAAAAGATGTGGAGACGTGGTTTCATTGGTTAGAGCTGCGAATATACACAATTCAGAGCGTTAGTTCGAGACCACTAGTTCAAATAAGCTTGATGAAGCAACAGTGCGTTGAAGCCAGCTCATATTTTTGCTAAATAAAAGCCTGGAACATAAGCAGATGGGAATTTGTGCCAGTATTTGTGCCAGAATTCATTGCTAGTCAACGTATCTGTGTATTTCCATGAATTGTGGTAGGTTTGAAATATTCAATATCTTTTAATGAAAATTGAATGTAAATTGTTAATTTATGCCTGTATATATGTGTAGTTCAGTAGCAAACATGATGTAAAGCCTATAATGCTCCAGCCTGAACAGAAGGTGTCGGAGGAAAGTAAAACTGCATGGAATGGCCAAACAGTACACTGACACCTAGATTATTGATTAGACAGAAATAATGCTGGAATTGCAGAGGCGTAGTAACCATTAGGGAGGGAAATACTGGTAAAAAGTATTTCAGATGAAGCTGACAGTTGGCCTAACGCTCTGAACTCAATGTTTGTGATGTATTGTGCTCAGTGTAGAAAGAGAGTATAAATTAGTTATGAAGTAGAAGGTACATCCTTCTTGTTTTCAGGGACTGTGGTCTTAACGTTATTGAGCAGCACCTGGTCAGAGCTTTGCTGAATCCAGAGTCGGACAGCATACTCCTTGGTCCATTTAGCTATCAGTGAGGTGTCTCCAGAGCACAGGGGAGAAATCGAGCAGAGGAGTCTTTTCCTGCCGCCATCACGCAAGATAAGCTGATGTGGCCAGCTGAGCTCAACATTATGTACCCCCATCTTAAAATAACATTGTAACATAAACTTAAGAGGGGAAGTAAATTGTTTTAATACCAGGAACTGAGAACATCTCCAATACTAGTTCCCATAGAAACAAACTATTGAAGTCATGATGACAAATACCAACAGAGCTTGAACAAAACAAAACCAGTATTACCTCATATTAACACTACACAACTGACACACATAGGATATCATTGATAATACATGTCACTACAAGATTCATATTGAGAAATTCTGTACATATAACTTGTAATTAAAATTGATTGTGATTCCTGGTTCCATTTGTATTTGAATCAGGACACATATTCATTCATGACAGCACTGAATACATATTGTTATTTGAAAAGTTATCAGTGACTCCTTTAAGATATCCTCATAGAGTGTTTTATGTATGTGAGTGTCACAGTGTTGTCAAGTGTAGTGGAATAAATTAAATTGTTTATCTGTCTGTTGTTGTTTTGACTTACACTTCATCATACACATACCCTAGACATATAACGTAGTCATCACACTATTCCAGAATAATTCTGACTGAGATATATATATATATATGTGGCAGCAAGTAAGGTTATCTATAATACACTACTCTTATTAGATATAGATACCTTCACAGCTGATCTCAGTCAGTACACTAAGTCCCCTATAAATATTTATAACATCCCACTTCACCACACGTGAGAGGTCCAGTAGAATACGGTTTTCGTATTAAAATTGGCGAGTTTTCTACTGAACTTTCAGAAGATGCTCTAATGCGTTTTTGTGTCCCGTCCTTTTTTTTTTTTTTTTCTATAACCAGCGGCACTCGAGCTTTCCAGCTCTTTCGGCCCAATGACATGTCATTGCGAGGCTGGGGGGTCAGTGGACTTTCCTTCCAACCCGGTCAGGAGCTTCGCTCCTTCCCATCCACACGGGATTTATGTGCAGGAACCGTTCAGGTTATTCAGTCAAATTTCCGGTCGTAAACATTTCTTCAAACGCCGACGGCCGGGTTTGAACCATGAACACCTGGTCGCCAGTACAACGTTGTAGCCATTACACCAGCGCGGCTCCCGTCCCGTCCTTTAATTAATAATCCTGACTCCATTCCTTTCCTGTGTTGTCTGGGTTGTCTACTCTGACAGTCTTGGAATGCATTATCGTATAGCTCGAATTGTGCTACGTTATATCGCAGTTTTCATGCTCACGCGTCCACCTTGTTTTCTGACTGGCTTCCAATCAGAACGAATGTATATTTCTTGCTCTCATTTGATCCAATCAATGAGCAAGAAATGGTGGACCGGAGTTTTATGTATTACCTTCACCCTCGTGTTTTAAAATATCATTTTAAAATTTGAATACATGACCTCCTTCATATATGACATGGCTTCTTCCGTTACTCTTAGGTAACCTTTCAAATCAGATTTGTAACCTTGCCTGCAAGATGGTGCCCTCGCTAATTTATCCTCCCAGACGGGTTTATCTGTATTACAGAAACTTCTGGACGGAAGTGTTTATGCAATTATCACCTGTACTTTCGCGGGTCCCAGAAGGATAAAAGTTAGTTGCTTATCTTTTACAGGACGTGGCAATCAACCCCAGCTTTTATTGGCTGTTTTTGATTTTTCTAGGCAATTTTTTCATTCAGTAGTTTGCCATTGCTTTCTGAACGGTACGGCGCTTATACCATTGTTAAAAATCCACACAAAGCGATCTGCTACCAAACCGCCTGCAGCAGGTTTCGAACCTGGTATATATGGATTATGAAACTGCGATCATATCCATTAGGCCACATACGCCAGAAGGATAAGCAGCGACAAATCGCTGCACACAGACATTTTCCACAGACAACATCTGGTCTTCCTTGTGTATTCTCCACCAAAGGGTCTGAACGCGTTTGCAGTGAACAATGCTCCCCAAACGGGCATGCGGGTCTGGCGGGAAAAGGATTACGTAGAAAGTCACCAATTACTTTCACGTTTACCGTTCAACAACTTAAGCGATTATAATTAATCCGTAAGGATGGCCAATTAGCCGTGAAATGACACTATCACAGTATGAACAGAGGTAAAAGATTTAAGGAGTGGTTTGGCACAATTTTATGTGTGGAAAAATGAAAAAAAAATTAATAGATAGTGGCAGAGAGAAAGAAAATGATGAAAGAGAACGACCAATTATGTGACAAAGCTAATAACGTACACACGAGTTTTCAAAGATTTCGTCGTTATACGGAGAAGCTGCAAATTGAAAATGTGACAAACATAGCTGACATTGATTGTCACATACCTTGTATAACAAAGTTTCTTAACTTGTGGCTCACGGACCCCTTGAGGGTTTATTAATAGATTCTAGGGGGTCCATGTCGCCAACATCATCACCTTTTCAGCTCCCCAAGGAGGACAGGCCTTCAATAAACGAGTGCCACGTCTTTCTGTCCCGTATCATCAGCTCAAGGTTTTTCAATGTCTGCTTCATGCCCTTTATGTCTGTCTCTATGTCTTCCTTTGTCTACCTCTATCTCTCTTACCCCGGAGATTCCAGAACAAGGACTGCCAGGTAATGCTGTCAACAGGTTTCCTCAATATAAATCAAATCCATCTCCAGCGTCCTCTTCTCATCTCTTGTTCCACTGGCCTTCATCGGACAATCAAAAGGTTCCATAGTCTTCATCAGACAACCAAAGGCGTCCATAGCCTTCATCGGACAATCAAAAGGTTCCATAGCCTTCATCAGACAACCAAAGGGTCCATAGCCTTCATCGGACAATCAAAGGGGTTCATAGCCTTCATCAGACAATCAAAAGGTTCCATAGCCTTCATCAGACAATCAAAGGGGTCCATAGCCTTCATCGGACAATCAAAGGGGTCCATAGCCTTCATCAGACAATCAAAGGGGTCCATAGCCTTCATCGGACAATCAAAGGCGTCCATAGCCTTCATCGGACAATCAAAGGAGTACATAGCCTTCATCGGACAATCAAAGGAGTCTATAGCCTTCATCGGACAATCAAAGGCGTCCATAGCCTTCATCGGACAATCAAAGGAGTACATAGCCTTCATCGGACAATCAAAGGAGTACATAGCCTTCATCAGACAATCAAAGGAGTCTATAGCTTTCATCGGACAATCAAAGGAGTACATAGCCTTCATCGGACAATCAAAGGAGTACATAGTCTTCATCGGACAATCAATGGCGTCCATGACACACACAAAAAAAAGGTTAAGAAACCCTGATCTGCAACATGTTTTCAGTGACAGCTATTCTGCCTTTGAAACAGGTATTAAACTCCGCAGGCAGCGTCTTATCTAAGGTGTTACACCCCCCGGCGTATCTTATCCCAGATGTCATCCTACCAGGAAAATTGTGCTCACCTTAATAACTGTTTACGTGTACCTTCTTGCATATCTACACTGTTTTTTGACACACTTCAACGTTTGTAAATTCTCTCACGTGCAGGGTTTCCTAACATAAACCAACGTCTGAAATCTCACATCTTTCTCCCTCCCCCAAACCAAAAAATACCACATATCTCATCAGGATATCATCAGGTGCAGAATTTGGCGGGAATCAATCAATCAACGTCTGTGACATGGCTTGTTATTTTGGGGATTCTTTGCTTAGACAAGCAGGCAACAACTTCCGATTTGTGTTTGCGACAGCTGTTTTTGTTATTACAGGCCAGATCGGAGAAGATTTTCAGCAATCACGATATTTGTGGTCGTGCTTTTAAAAATACCATTACATTTACATTCACATGTCTCCCGTGGATGTGTCTGGTTACAAGATGGTGCTCATTTTTAAAATATCAGTCGTCTATATTATAGCCCATGTCCAGGTGTGAGTGTCTTTGTCTAGACTGTTTAACTTTAGGTGTTATGAATAAAGCTGTTCTGAATGAACGAGTTACGCCCCATAGTGTGTCACCATAACAGTCCTTTCCAGAACGTGCCCGTTTAAGGGCTTCACTATGCAAGACGTTTTTGTTTTTTTTTCTTAACCAGCGGCACTTGGGCTTTCAGCCCTTCAGCCCAATGACATGTCATTGCGAGGCTGGGGAGCCTGTGGACTTTCCTTCCAACCCGGTCAGGAGCTTCGCTCCTTCCCATCCACAGAGGGTTTATCTCAGGAGCCGTTCAGGTTATTCAGTCAAAATCCCGGTCGGTGACACTGCTTCAAATGCTCACGCCCGGGCTTGAACCTTGAACACCTAATCGCCAGCGCAATGTGGTAACCATTACACCAGCGCGGCTCCCATGTTAGGTGTTAGAAACTAGTAGTCATATTCAGGGCTCAGTATTTACCAACACTGCAGTAGCGTCGACAATGTTCACTAATTTTTGATTGGCGGATGAGATCTGATATAACTGACGGACTTCGGTCGAGGCTGAAAGTATGCCTCAGTACAAGAAGACAAATGCCTAGTAGAAAACAAAATTGAAACATTATTTTGAATAATAGTTGTTTTGAACATTTAGTAATTTTTATTACTGTAAAAGTCTTAAAACTTAGGTGGGCGTAGGGCATCTGACGGAAGTTTTACTTCTGATACGAAGTAACTTTAATCCGCAAAATATAAGAACACCTTTAGAAGTCATACGAATACATTTGTCATCGTTTCAGTAACTAAGACCTTTATTAGGGCGGAGCAAACACGAAAATGGCTAACATAAAGCAACGTACGAATAGAAAATACATATAATTAATTATCCAGAAGAAAATACGAGTACTTAATAGAGGGCAGCAGATGCATGTCGTTTCATAAAATATACCCTACCTAATTGTGTAAAATGTTGAATCCTAAATTGGTTTATGTGACTCAGAGTTTGATAAAAAGCAAAACAATTATATTCTTAACTTTTAAAAAAACAAACCAAATTTAATCATTTCTTCATCTAAGCCAGCGTTTCTGAACCCCTTAGTGGTCCGTGAATCAATTCTAGAGGGTCCGTGTATATTACCTATAATTTCAAACATATAATTTTTCAAATTATGCTTTTATGCAACTTTTATTTATAAGAAGAAGTCCATAGCCTTCATTAGACAATCAACGGGCTCCGTAGCCTTTATCAGACAATCAACGGGCTCCGTAGCCTTTATCAGACAATCAACGGGCTCCGTAGCCTTTATCAGACAATCAACGGGCTCCGTAGCCTTTATCAGACAATCAAAAGGTGGCCTTAGCCTTCATGAGACAATCAAAGAGTTCCGTAGCCTTTATCAGACAATCAAAGGGGTCCGTAGCCTTTATCAGACAATCAAAAGGTGGCCGTAGCCTTCATGAGATAATCAAAGGGTTCTGTAGCCTTTATCAGACAATCAAAGGGGTCCGTAGCCTTTATCAGACAATCAAAGGGGTCCGTAGCCTTCATAAGACAATCAAAAGGTGGTCGTAGCCTTCATCAGACAATGAAAGGGGTCCGTGGCCTTCATCAGACAATCAAAGGGGTCCGTAGCCGTCATCAGACAATCAAAGGGATCCATAGCCTTTATCAGACAATCAAAGGGTTATGTGGCCTTCATCAGACAATCAAAGAATTTCCGTGGTCTTCATCAGACAATCAAAGGGTTATGTGGCCTTCATCAGACAATCAAAGGGTTTCCGTAGCCTTTATCAGACAATCAAAAGGTGGTCGTAGCTTTCATCGGACAATTAAAGGGGTCCGTAGCCTTTATCAGACAATCAAAAGGTTTCCGTAACCTTCATCAGACAAGCAAAGGGGTCCGCAGCCTTCATCAGACAATCAAAGGGGTCCGCAGCCTTCATCAGATAATCAAAGGGGTCCATGACACAAAAATGATTAAGAAACCCATGGGCCTGTCAAGAAGGGGGGGGGGGCCGGAACACTTATCTGAGCGGGGGGCTCCCGTCTGATGATCACATTACATCCTGTTGCAATGCTCTGTGCAGAGTTTCCTATCATAAGTCGTAAAGTTGATAGTTGCCCGTTAGTTGCTGTTGTAAAATCGTAACGTTAAAAAAACGACTTTGTCTCGTGCTTACCACGTGCACATCGGCAGCCAATTTGCGCTCTGAGTACCGTGCGAACATTTACAGTCAGCCAGGGCGTTTACTCGCGCGCGCTAGAAAGTAGTAATTAAAATACGATTTGGAAGGAAAGCTAAAGCATCAGATTAGAATACCGCACCAAGTTGTTGATGTTGCCTGTGTCGGAGTAATCGTTTCCTTGTATTTAAAAATAAAAAAAGATTTAGAAGAATGAGGTTGTTGATAAAGACCTGGTTATACAGTGTTAGGCTTCTGACGTTGACATGCGGTACGTTTCTTTCTGAAGATATAATAATTTTTAATGTCACTAGTATTATCATGTGGCAAATTGCATTGCAAGAATGATGTGTTTAGCTGGTCATTTAACGCACTGTGCTACCCGTACTGTCTCCTATCTATCTATCTATCTATCTATCTATCTATCTATCTATCTATCTATCTATCTATCTATCTATCTATCTATCTATCTATCTATCTATCTATCTATCTATCTATCTATCTATCTATCTATCTATCTATGTGTCTGTCTGTCTGCCAGTCGTCCTGCCTGTCTGCTTGCCTGTCTATGTGCCTGCCTATCTGCCTTTTGTCCGGCAGTGTTTCTCTCTATGTTGCTGTCAGTACATCCTTGTTCACCTTTGTCTTGTTCTATCTCTGTGTCTCTATGTCACCGACTTAATCGTGTCAGACAATAACATCTTGATATCCCTGTGTCTCTATGTCACCGACTTAATCGTGTCAGACAATAGTATCTTGATATCTCTGTGTCTATGTCACCGACTTAATCGTGTCAGACAATAACATCTTGATATCTCTGTGTCTCTATGTCACCGACTTAATCGTGTCAGACAATAACATCTTGATATCTCTGTGTCTCTATGTCACCGACTTAATCGTGTCAGACAATAACATCTTGATATCTCTGTGTCTCTATGTCACCGACTTAATCGTGTCAGACAATAACATCTTGATATCTCTGTGTCTCTATGTCACCGACTTAATCGTGTCAGACAATAACATCTTGATATCTCTGTGTCTCTATGTCACCGACTTAATCGTGTCAGACAATAACATCTTGATATCTCTGTGTCTCTATGTCACCGACTTAATCGTGTCAGACAATAACATCTTGATATCTCTGTGTCTCTATGTCACCGACTTAATCCAGACAATAACTTTAATCTCTGTGTCTCGTCACCGACTTAATCGTGTCAGACAATAACATCTTGATATCTCTGTGTCTCTATGTCACCGACTTAATCGTGTCAGACAATAACATCTTGATATCTCTGTGTCTCTATGTCACCGACTTAATCGTGTCAGACAATAACATCTTGATATCTCTGTGTCTCTATGTCACCGACTTAATCGTGTCAGACAATAACATCTTGATATCTCTGTGTCTCTATGTCACCGACTTAATCGTGTCAGACAATAACATCTTGATATCTCTGTGTCTCTATGTCACCGACTTAATCGTGTCAGACAATAACATCTTGATATCTCTGTGTCTCTATGTCACCGACTTAATCGTGTCAGACAATAACATCTTGATATCTCTGTGTCTCTATGTCACCGACTTAATCGTGTCAGACAATAACATCTTGATGTTTTTTTTTGGATTTCTTTTTTCGGTTTATGGCTTTTAAAGTCCATCTTCATTGATACTCTGACCCCACTTCATAAAAAGTTGGACCTAGTATGGTGAAGTCGGTAACATCAGAATGAACGTCATTAAATTTTCCTTACATAATATGAAGGGAAAGAACGCAATAACGGCAAGTAATAAATCTCTAACACTTAACTTCACTACGTCAGTTTCTGCTATTTGACTACAAGAGAAGAGAGATATAACCATAGTAGAGGCATTCATTAAAAAAAAAAATTGCTAGAAAATAAAACTTCAAATGAAAAGCTATTGAATTACGAACGTCAAAAACGAAACGCGTAGCTAAAATATTATATTCATCATTCAAAATTGCTCGATTATTAGCTGCGAGGTAGATGCTCCTGAAAATACACGCTGATCTAAAAATATATTCTTTAGATCAATGATACATCTTTAGATCAGTTAGATCTAAAAATAGATTTTTAAATCCGCGAGCGTAACGCGGTTTCCGGTGGAAAAAAAGGAGGTGGGTGCTGTGAGGGGAGAAAGAAAACACAGGCTTACTGCTTCTTCAAGCATGTCGTAATAGGCGATAATATGATGTTGTTCTTGCAACTGGCAACCTCATCATGCAAACTAATCTGCAGCAGAAACCGCCGCTGCATGTGTTTGTAGGTCAAGGTCAAGTATCCCGTTACACGCCAGTTGAGGCATATTGGGAATATGGTGTTAGGCCAATATTTTCTCGACCATCGGCACACTAGGGGTGATGTGGTCAGCATCACGCCGGCCGCCTTAACCTTCCCAGGGTTGCCCTGGTACTCAATTCATGAGGCTGGGTCAACCCCGGAGCCGTTTGCGGTCTAAAAAAATCCCACCTCAACTGGGGATCGAACCGTGCACCACCGAGCTAGGAAGCCAGTGAAGTGTTTGTGCTTTGGAGTAAATGTAAAGGTGGTTCTATAGCAAATTCTGCAGTAGGGGAGTGAAGTGTTAGAGGCTTCACCATTCTAGGGCCAGCTTTATGAGGCGGGAGGGGGAGGGGGGGGGGGAATTCCTTTGCTTGATGCTTTTGCCTTACTAATTGAATAGCAGGATCATGTAAGTGTGTTTTTCGCTTATTGTTGCTCCTAACGGAGTATTTAGCCGGCACTGTAGCTGTTCTTAGAGAGCCTGCACTAACTCATGCGTTCCTTACAAAGCATGGAGCCAGCTTGGCAGCATTGTCTGCAGGAAGCCTTCGGCAAGCATTTGTATGCTTTTACAGCGGTGGCTTATGTGGCATCAGTTTTATTTGCTGATGGTGCCAGACCCATCAAAAGGTATATTTTATATCTGGGGTAAAACTGGAGCGTGAGGCTACCAGGGTGTGGATCCTGGTATTCGGTAATTGTGCCGCGTTGGCTTCCTCAAGGGGTGTCCTTGCAGTGAGGACACCATGCTTCACCGTGAGCGAAACAGATGACGATATTGATGATGATAATGACGATGAGGTAAAGTAAGGATTCAGTAAATCTTGTCACTGATTAATTAGTCAGTGTGGATTAGTGGGTGGGATTTATAACTGATGTAAATCAATTAGTAAAAAAAATAAAAATCCGGATTAAATCATCTAGTGGTGCCTAGTTGGCAGCTAGGATAGTGTGATTCGCTTCCGTAGCTAGGCGGTGATGCCGTTCGGTAGGCCCTGGATTCGATTCTCCGGTAAGCCACGAGTGCCTGAAACATAGCTTCATGTGTGTAATATTTATTTATTTACAGCGTGATGGGAAAGTCGCTATCTATTTTTAAACTGTCATTTCTTCATTCCAATCCAACTAATTTATATTTTATTATTTTTAAGTCAAAGTATCGACAATTAACAGTCATTAATTGATTGTTGGAAATCGTAATGAGTAGGCTGTAAGGCCGCTGCCCTGGCAAAATTTAAAAATTAGAAACCTACCCACCACAAAAATATTTATAGAATGCGTGATTCCTATATACACACATTGAGATTCTCGCCGGTGCTAAGGAGTTCGCGCACTGTGCTGAGATCCTCCTTGTGTGATCTAAGGGATGAGATCGGAGCACTGATGGTGTTGTCCGTTTGCAATGAAGATAGTCCTTCAAACCAAACTGTCATTTTATTACATACAATTATATGTCACATTGACATTACAACACAACGTATGATCCTGTTTGTTTCATAGCTTGTAATATCAGGTTATTTGGTCACTTTAGATTTGATTTTGTTTGTTTGTTGTTTTTTCTCGGAAAAAATTCTTATATGTCAAAAGGCAGTTATACCATCCAGGCCACACAAAATGATACATATTGCCAGCTCAACAAAAGAGAAAAGTGATAATCTTCAGACTCCGTACATGATGATGTACATCATCATTCCACACAACAGATTGGGATATCACCTATTCATCAAGCTAAATATAGGAACTACCGATGAGTGTAATTGTGACACCGTTAAAATGACTGCTGATCTGCTTTAAAGATGCCCAAATTATGAGGAACAGAGAAATCACACGTGACCATCACGAGTACTATTCCTGGAAAAGCTCTATGGAGATAGAAATAGCCTCAAGCTGACTACAGCTTTATTTGAACATGTTCAAGTTGACGTCTGAGAGTGCACGAAGAAGAAGAAATGGTAGTCATTGATTATTGTTTTAACATTAGTTTCATTTATATCAAGTTATTACAAGTGAGGATGTAAACATTGTGCTGGCCTTCAAAGCATGTATACACTGCTTCGTCAGCGCAGACTACGCTGGCTTGGCCATGTCCGCCACATGGAAGATGGTCGTATCCCGAAAGATATCTTCTGCGGACAACTGATGCTGATGGCAAAAGAACAGTTTGACGACCACAGCTGAGATTCAAAGATGTGTGTAAGAAAGACATGAGGGCATTGGACATAAATCCAGCAACCTGGGAGTATGAAGCTGCCAATCGCACCAAGTGGCAATGCTATTGCGGCGCCACCTCACACTGGGCGAAAAGAAGCTCTCACGGCAAGCAGAAGAGAGGAGAAAACGTCGAAATGACACCAGGAAAATAAGCAGCTGAGGGCTGTCATCTCAGGGGCGCATTCCTATAGTCAGTTATGACTGAAGGGGCTATTATATTATTATATCTAAACATTTAATAACAGGAAGGGACCTTTCAATCACCTTGTATTTTAAAATCTCTTGTCTGACGAGTACGAAGAAGTGAAAGTGAGGACATGTCCTCCTTTTCCCGGACGTCCGGTAACCATAAACCCGAACATTTGTGTAGGGGAAAAGTGGTTCCTTAACAGGGGTAGCCGTGTGGGACAATTTTATTAACTTCCTTCATTGACGTCCTATCAGAAACAACAATGGTCCGACGGCTAATTACTGTGACGTCATTGTACACGCAAGAGAACACACGCCTCTCAAAGGTAAATTTTGTTTACATACAGGCAGTAATGTTTTTTATACCTGGTAATGCTGGGTTTTGAAATAATGAAGAAAATACAAAAATGAGGAAAACTGAGACACCTGTGAAGGTGAGATGTGTTTCTGGGGTTTAAAAAAAAAAAAATCCTGATTTGAAGTTAACAGATTTTATTTCTAAAGACGTGTTTGAAACAGACATGACAAAATAGGATTTTTCAAAAATAATATGAGAATGTGAAAAAGGTAATAGTAAGACTATAGCAGATACTGCCGTAGGTAAGTGAAGTGTTAGAGACTTCAATATTGTGGCAGATAAAGGGAACGAATATGGAGAATTATAAATAGGAAGGTTCAGATAGAGTACAAAAAGGGGATGCGCGTTACACAGACATATAACACTTTACTAGAAAGATATGATAAATTATGTGAGTTTACAGGAATTTTACCAAAATATGAATATAGTAAGTGACATATATTATTACAAACCTGTTATCCTATGTGTGTCAGTTGTGTAGTAGTAAAATGAGGTAATACTGGTTTTGTTTTGTTCAAGCTCTGTTGGTATTTGTCATCATGACTTCAATAGTTTGTCTTTAGGGACTAGTATTGGAGATGTTCTCAGTTCCTGATATTAAGACAATTAAATTCCCCTCTGAATGTTATTTTTATAAAGTCATTTCAAGATGAGGGGACATAATGTTGAGCTCAGCTGGCCAAATCAGCTTATCTTGCGTGATGGCGGCAGGAAAAGACTCCTCTGCTCGAATTCTCCTCTGGGCTCTGGAGACACCTCACTGATAGCTAAATGGACCAAGGAGTATGCTGTCCGACTCTGGATTCAGCAAAGCTCTGACCAGGTGCAGCTCAATACCATCAAGACCACGGTCCCACAATTTCATGGAAATAAACACAGATACGTTGATTAGCAATGACTTCTGGCACATTTACTGGCACAAATTCCCATCTGCTTATGTTCCAGGCTTTTATTTTAGCAAAAATATGAGCTGGCTTCAACGCACTGATGCTTTATCAAGCTTATTTAAACAAGTGGTTTCGAACTAACGCTCCTAAGTGATTATATCAGCGAGTCTAGCCAATGAGGCCCCGTTTCGACAAGTGTTTGAAAAAATGTTACCTTCCCCCGTCTCCCCTAACAACGAAAGATAGTATTTATAGCCCGACCAATCGTGGTTAGTCTTTCATTTGTTGCGCTCCAATCAATTTGGAGTTTACATGGTAGGCTAATTCTGTAACGTGAGGTTTTTCAAACACGTTATAAAAAAAATTTTATGAGCAGAAATGATTTCATGCTGTCAGGCATCCCCAATATTTTATTTTGGCTATAACTTGTTAATTCCTAGACTATTTGCATAACGTTGTACATATTCTTTGTCAGCAAACCCTAAGGAACCCAAATATCCAAATTTAAAAGCGCTAAGTGGCTGCGTTCAAAATATGTATTTTCTACCTCCTGTTTCGAAGATGTGCTGTCTGGGTACTGTTATGTTTTCAACCGTAAACCCATCTATTGTTATCTTTCCTAATAAGCGTTTTTTGTGATTTTAAAACCTAACTCTGGGAAGGGTAATGTATTTTATCACTGTCCGTCTGAAAAAAAGTTAGTGCATGTAGTCTTACACGCGTGATAGTAGTAATTGTGTATCGCGCGACGCGTGTTGCATGCGTTCCTGATTTTCAGCCCTCCCTCTCTATCCTTTAGTCCATCTGTTCGTTCGTTTTGGTAACGCAGTATAATTAATGTTAGGATTAATTTAGGTCATTACGCAGTCTGCCTCTCAATGTTTTTCCAAGAAATACAGCACACGTTTCATTGAAGAAAGCGGGTATAATACAGTAAGCTTTTACTATCAACGTGAAAGCGTTACAATTTGCATACGCAGTAGAAAACAAGGGGATTTCGAGTACAGTCATTGTGACAGCACTGTTATTTACCATTGCTCTTTTCTTTATTAATTTTATTTGTTAGGCTTCATATTTACCTGATAATTTATATATGTGGATTAGAATATTCCACGACACATAGATAGTAGTCCTATTCTTCAATGATGAAAGGGAAAAGAACAACCCCGGAGAGGTCCGGTCTACCAATAGATAACCTGAACACTGAGATGTTATATAACAATAATCTAAGAAATTGTTAGGAAGAAAAGAACAGAAATAGAGATTACAGCACCTGAGTGATCATCTATGGTTAAAGATCAGAAGGTGTAGATTCGATACTGAACGAGAGAGAGAGTGAGGGAAGGAAGAAATATTGAGAAAGAACTTACACATTCTATATTCTATGATGGACCAGATGTGGAGGTCAGAGCAGACAGCAATGATCCTCTCAAATGTAAATAAATAATGTTTCAATTACTTTGACGTTATCTCATCATCATTACTATAGAAGACACTAGGGGCGGCTTTCTTCAAACCCAATGGCAAACAATAAACTCATAGTACCTCAGAGGTACGAAAAGAGGTCAGGTCCTAACCTCAGGCTTTACTGTAATCTGATATTATCCTTTACTCAGATCCACTTGTGTGAAATATTTAAGCATTTTATATATCCTGCAAACAAGCTGATTTGTAACCGGCTTGCTGTGTCCATTTGAGGTACTGTGTGTGTGACTGTTATAATTATACAGCATATCATTGCTAACTGAAGAGGAAGAGAACCTGGGCAGGCAGGTGGCCATACATTAGAACATTGATACTACGACACAGCCGGCCACATGATAGAAGTGACCACAGGCAGGCGGTCACAATATACTAGTTCCAGCATAATGGGTTTGGGTGGGAAGTTCTTCTCCTCGCTGGCTCTGCCTTTCTTAAATCAAAAGCAGAATCAGGAACCCTTTTCTAGCTGGGTAGACTGGACCGTGGCGCTACCAGGTTTCGAACTGGGAACCCAGTTACTCTGTCGTGAGATATAATGACAATTAATAGTTGAGGTTTTTTGTGGCTTGAAGTTTCTACAAGAAAAGGGTAGCGGGCCCACGCCCAGCAGCCTTCCTAGTAGCCTTTTAAGACAGGTTAGGGGTCGTCCACATATGACGCCACGCTATTTGGGCCATTTTGTAATCCCCCCTCCCTCAGACATAACCCAGACCTCTCCCCCGTGTAACGTCAGAAATCTCCCCCTGCCTCCTTTTTTTCTAACTACTTTTGGTAATCTTGATAAGCAACAACGTAATCGATTGTAAATTAATTACCTAGTCATCATCATCATCATCATCATCATTATCATTATAATCATCATTACTTTTCAACTCCATAAAGAGCATATGCTCAAGGTCTTTCCACGTCTCCTTCATCCCCTTCATGTCCGTCACCAGTTCTCTTCTCCATGTGTTCTTTGGTCTTCCTCGACCTCTCTCACCCTAGAGATTCCAGACTAAGGACTGCCTGGTAAATCTATCAGCAGGCTTTGTTCAATGTGTGTCCAATCTGACGCTTGTCTGGTCTGGTTCGTGTCATCAATTCCACATTAGTGATCTTGGACCACTACAATCCTTCTGTTTTAGGCAAGCACCTATTTATTAGAGTTTCCTCGGTTTGAGCGCCAAAAAGTAGTAGGTTGGAAACACGGTGGCGTCACGCTACAGTCTATTATCTGGAAAAGGATATCCCTATCGTCACATAACGTCACAACATTTTGATACCCCCCTCCTCCACTGCGTGACGTCTGACGTCACATTGGATCCCTTACCGCGTTATTCTTCTGTCCACCCCTTTTGGGCCCCGGTAACAGACGGGATGGAGCTTGCGTAGAATAAAAGGATTTGAACGGCATGACAAGATTACTGGTGCGGAACTGATAGAGAGAACCAGACAAACGCGCTTAGAAAAGTGAGATTAGAAGAAGAATCTGGCACTGGATAAGGCACACATTTAGACAACCTGCTGTAGTGCTGGCTCCATGCTCCATAAGGAGCAAAAAAAAAAATATATATCCAAAGGTTGTGATTGTAATATATAAAATATATTTATTGACTGCAAAGGAATCCCTAATAACTGGGTATTCCTGACCCACTTTCTAATATTAGAAACTATTCCCGCAGTTGATTTTTTTTTTTTAAAAACCAGCTGCACTTGGGCTTTCAGCCCTTCGGCCCAATGACATGTCATTGCGAGGCTGGGGAACCTGAGGACTTTCCTTCCAACCCGGTCAGGAGCTTCACTCCTTCCCATCCACAGAGGGTTTAATCTCAGGAGCCGTTCAGGTTATTCAGTCAAAATCCCGGTCGATGACATTCCTTCAAATGCCTACGCCCGGGCTTGAACCTTGAACACCTAATCGCCAGCGCAATGTGGTAACAATTACACCAGCGCGGCTCCCTGTGAAGATGATATAAACACTGCGTCTAAAATGTTCTAAGTGCACCGTACCCTAGTTTACTTCACGGCACACTTAAGTGCCCTTTGCAATCCAACTGCACACTTAAGTACCCCTCACAATCCAACTGCACTGCACACTTAAGTGCCCTTCACAATCCAACTACACACTTAAGTGCCCTTCACAATTCCACGTCACACTTAAGTGCTCTTCACAATTCCACAGAACACTATAATATTTAAGTAGGCGGGTACGGTACATGTTTTAAAATTCGCTGCACTCGCAAGACCGCGCTCTCTATTTTTTTAAATTGTTTTTTGTTTGTTTGTTAATGGAATGGTGGATAATAATAACTTAACTTATTACTTGTAAAACTGTACGTGTTAGATTCCTTTGTACTATTTTACCATAACATTGTGACCGTGGAGTGTGTATATGCTTATTGTATCACTCAAGTCAGGAATACTGGTATACTGCCAGAGATATTAGGTCTTGATGATAATTGTAACCAAGTTCGTTCCAAAATTCCTCTGTGGTGTTTAATATTGTGTGACTTTTATTAGCATACTCTGTTCACTATTTACTGTAAAACTTTCAACATAAGGTAGGCAAGAAAGTCTTCAGGATCCATTAAAACAGTTTATTCTTATATACAATCCAGACAGTCACTTGAATGCATTCATTTTACAAATCCTCATAAAAATGTGTCTTTGTGGTTATTTATTATCTCTCCCTGATTTGATATCCAAGTTGGGATAAGTATTTCTGCTTAACTCCTTTGCGTTTGCTTCTTAGATTTATCCGACTTAGGGGTAAATTGACAGTAGAGCCTCTACCTCTTCTTTATAATTTGTAGCTAAATCTGACATTAAAGAGCTCCGTTTCATTTCTTATAAGTTCAGCTAGTCCTTTCGACATTTAGGCATTTCGGGCCTAACTAGGTTTTTATTTCTGAAAACATGAAAAAGTCACTCGAAGCTGTACTTACTGATAAATAGGAATTTCCAACATTAAAAACAAACCATCTGCTTTACAGAGTTGATATCTTGATAACTTCAAGACCAGCAGTTCTACGTCCGTACAGACTGGCTTCTGGGGATCAACTGATTTTGGATATCGAAATCTGCCTTCGTAAAAGTGGTGCGCGCTTTTACAACCTTTCCGGTTCGTCAGTCTAATAATTCTTTATTTATTTTATTGGATCTTATATGCCTACCGATGGAGTGTCTCGGCTATTCCGATTTATGTCATCGGTTGCTGAGCAACTCCCACCAAAAATTAGCGTTGAGTCGCTATTTAACCTAGTTTCAGTTTCAATCTGATAACTGCGTATCTCGAGTCTATTTCAATAAAATCTCGTAACTATTCTTCCTAATCTAACTGATAACAATTAGCACGAATGATGCTATGGTATCAGTAATAGGCCATCCGGTGACAACATATAATTGTGTATATCATTATATGATGTATTCTATCTGATGCCGCGGCACACTGGTTGCAGAGTTCTAAACAATAACTTCGATTAAGTGTTCAGTTTGTTTTCTTTCATTCATCATTCATTACCATTCAGCTCCCTAGGGAGTAGTGGTTGGTCTACATTCTGGGGGCCCTGAAGCTTGAACTCTTGGAGGGGCCCCTTTTATAGAAAAGACGGTTGAGGGTTGGATGGAGAAGAAACGTATTACAGAGAAAAGTGGACTTGGGTGCCGTGAAGCTCATAGTAGATCCGCCTCTGCAGAGGAGCATGTGCCTTCACCAAATTCATGCCAAATATTCTGGACTTTTTTGCTTTGGGTGACTTGTTTATGTTCGTTGACGTTTTGTGACAATAAGTTTCTATTGGATGGTGTAGCCGGGCCCATGCTCAGGCCTCCTTAGTTGCCGTTTACGACATGCTTTAAGGTTACAATGTTACTATTCTTTGTGCCACTCGGACCCCGGTTACACCTGGTTTAATGTGGTATTAAAATCAGGGGTTCTCAATCTTTTTTTGTCCCATGACCCCGTTCTGAGTCTCATTTACCTCTGTGACCTCATAGTCGCTGTTAGCTGGAAAAAAAAGAACTTTACCATTTTACGTTGAGAATCACTGATTTAAGTGATTCCTTAATTTAGGTAGTCTAGGTAGTCTTGATAGGGCTTTTGTTCTTGCGTTTGTGGGTTTGTATGAGAGAGAGAGAGAGAACGAACGAACTTTATTTTCAAAGGGTTGAGAATTGTGTATGCATTGTGTACATCCGGCGGCGGAAGTCGCTTTCTGTTCAGCCACGCCTTATTAACAGACAGCGATTTTGATAGAATTTCGGTTCTTGCCTTCAGGGAAGTACCCAGTTTTTATTTTATTTAGTTTTTATGTGTCCTATCTAGCCTTCACTTTCTTTCCTTTCCTGACGAAGGCCTTGTGGCCGTAACGTAGACTATTTTCTTTGTCTTTTGTCCTCGTAAGACGAATCACCTTTTTTCGATTTTTTTTCAAACCCATCCAGAATTGGGCACGCAGGCCCGTCTGAAATTCTGCCCTTCCTTTCTCTCACCTTTCATACTGAATTCATTTATTCTCATATGCATTTTACATATCAATGTCAAGGAATTCAACGTTGTAAAGTAAAATAAAATAGCACACTCATATTAACATTAACTACTTATAAGCATGACATAAAATATGTAGAAAAGTACAAACATCGTCATTAGAACCTACAGTTTATATTATAAGACAGAGAGAGAGAGAGTCAGACAGAGTGAGAGAGAGAGTGAGTGAAAGAGAAAGAAAGAGAGAAATAGAGAGAGAGAGAAAGAGAGAGAGAGAGAGAGAGAGAGAGAGAGAGAGAGAGAAAGCTCGAAGATGAAAATCTGACAACAACAGACGGACGAGGAGGAGGAGGGAGAGAGATTTGTAACAAGAAAATTGTGATGACAGTACGGTTTGAAAGGAAAGGAAATGAACTGAATGCGATAACATCTGATAAGGTATACTGACAGAGAGAGAGAGAGAGAGAGAGAGAGAGAGAGAGAGAGAGAGAGAGAGAGAGAGAGAGAGAGAGAGAGAACGAACGAACTTTATTTTCAAAGGGTTAAGAGAGAGAGAAACAGAGAGAGGGGAGAGAGAGAGAGAGAACGATTTACAGCTGTAATAAAGGATCTGATTAGAAAGTTCCAGAATGACTGAAACATTAGAAGCACAGAATTCAGGCGACTGTTTTCTTGAACTCTTTACAGCAGTAAATTTGTCACTCGTTCTGTGCCCACGTTTCCAGGGCTTATGGAAGACGATATATCGGGGGGGAGGGGGGAGATAGAAGGAGGAATCGCAGATAGCCACCACTAAAACGATTCTTGTGCCCTTGCGATGTGGCTTTCTGGATTTTTTTTTTCTCCAAAATAAGGTTGCTAGCACTTGCACAAACCTCCTTAGGTGCCTTTTACGATATTGCTTGATAGGGCACATTAATCTTGGTCGATCTTTGTCGAGGGCTCAGCACCCTCTGGCCAGGTCAGACGTCGTGGGTCACCATGGGTTGGGCAGTTTTGGCGAATGTGTTCAGGGGTTTGGATTCCGGTTCCACATGGACATTCATTTGTATGAAATATCCTGAGACTATAGAGGTGACCTAGTAATCTGCAGTGGTCAGTTCGAAGGTGAAAAATGATGGTCTGCTGGTGTCTTAAGCTGGTGGATTGGGTCATATCTGTTGTATATATCATCTTGCCTTTTTCAAATGCTGCTACTAATGTTACTGCTACTACTACTACATCAACAATAACAACATCATAAATAATAACAACAGCTACAACTACAGCTGCTAATAAGTTGAATCATACCCTGAGGAATCCAGTAAACGGACTCCATTTGTAATGCTATAATTATGTGTTTCCCCAGTGTGTGTCCTATTGGGGGCCGAAGACGCATCAAAAGTGATGAATGCAGTCAGCGACCCATAACTTGACTGCTTGCGTCAGGGTCAGCGAACCAGAGCTGACCAAGACCCTACTCCACCTCCAAGTGAAGGTCCTGGAAACAGGCTGCATCACTGCAGTCTGGCTGAGAGAGTAGGGATCGAAGAGGGAAGGCTAACGCGGTCCCAAAAATTCCATGCCGAAAACGGATGTCTCGGGCCGAAAGCCGCAGATATCGCAGCTTTGCTGTAAACGGCGACACAACGTAACAAACGTCCTTTTCAGGACGAACGCAGAAGAAGAAGAAGTGTCCAATTGAAACCCTAGCGGCTTCTTCTCACCTCTTGTTCTCCTGGCGCTGTTTCAAGGGGGAATCCCCAGGGTAAGGGAAATAAGGGAAGATGAACAACACACGGAGAAGAGAACTGGAGGCGGGCCTAAAAAAGATCAAGCAGGCATGGAAGAAAACCTTGAACGGATGGCACAGGATAGGAAGACTTGACATGTGTTGTTGAGGGCCAGTGTCCCGTGGGAAACTGACAGACATTGATGATGATGATGATGATACTGATGATGTTGGTAATGATAATGATGATGGTGGTGAGGATAGTGTTGGTGGTGATAATGATAATGATGATGGTCGTGAAGATGATCTTTGAAGGACCGAGGACTAGAATGGAACCAGGCCAGGAGGAAGACAGCCGATAGGATAGTCTGGCGCTCTCTCTTCCAAACCTCTACAGCTCATGGTAGAAGGGGAACGACTAAGTAAGTAAGTGAAGATGATGCTGGTGGTGATAATGATGATGGTGATGATGATGGTGTTGGTGGTGATAATGATGATGGTGGTGATGATAGTGATGGTGATGATATTGCTCTAAGACGCAACAATATCAGCACCCTAGTACTGCGTCAACAGAAACATTACTCGTAGAATATAGTAACCTAGATGTCTCAGAATAAGGGACGGGGGAAGGGGACGCAGGAAATAACTTGCAAAAGTAACAATCAGCCAGTGACGCTAATGTCTGTTATTTTTGTTTGAACAGCTGTTTTCATGACTTTTCCATATGGCATGGAAGGTAAGCCAATCTGCATTGCTTTCTTCCTGCAGTGTGCCTATTCACCTGTTATTTGTAGTTCTGTCAGGCCCACCACCTACACATTATCATCATCATCATCTGTGTCCCGTTGCAATCCTTACAGAGCATGGTGCCACGACTGTAGCAGGTCCCCCTTGCAGGGAGCCTGTATAAAGTAGTCAAATATTCTCGCAGCTGTGGTTTCTACGGCGATTTTTTGTACATGATGAAGTCGCCAACCTCACATACAAACTCACATTAGTCGCCTTGAACGACCTGTCTGATGTTGCTGTAGTTCTATTATTTCATTGCCTCTGCAGAGACTCCCTGGAGCCCCCTGGAGCTACGTGGGTCCCACATACGCCTACGTACATGTTTATATGTATGTATGTGTGTATGTATATGGTAACAGCCCTCATTAACGCTGTATGAATTTATATAAGTTTACTTTACCTTGTATGTAGATTCTAATGATTCTCCTATATGCCACGATGTATTTTATTATATCATGTCAGTACATATCAATGTATTTTCTGGAGAATAAAGATTCTGATATGTACTACGTAGGTACTATGTACGTATGGCAGATTCTGCAATAGGGGAGAGAAGTGTTAGAGACTTAACTATACTAGGTCCCAGTTTTGTGGGGGGGGGGGGGGGGTAACCCTTGCCTTAATTGCTGCCGTTGCTTTCCTTAAATCAAGAGCAGAGTCTGGTATCCATTTACAGGTGGGTGGAATTTAGTTTTTTTTATTATTAAATGATATAGGAGGAGAGCGGACAGTAATCAGATGATCATTTATCTTTGCCCATCCACCATCTTAGTCTACCCTGTTCAACCTAAGTGTCTCTTTTAATTAGGGTATTTAGTGTCCTGTTATATTCAGTTTTATGTTCAAATACCTATCGTTATTTACAATTGATGGCTTTCGATAGTGACAGTTTATATTAAAGATTTGTTCCTTTCTCACTTTTGTTCTTGGAATGAAGCGTATCGGTACCAGACTTTTATCCCATATCCCCCGAACCTGGTAACTTTACTGCAAGAGACAAGCCCCCTAACAACTTAACCAAGGGGAATTCCATTGTAACAGTGCAATCAGTTTTATAACCTGAAAGGTGTGCCCAGAGTCGGCCCTAGAGATTTTTATCTAGGTGGGGCGAGGTACGTAATTCCGCCAACCCCCCTTGTTTTCCTGCGGCACAATACTAAATGTATTCTTACGAGACAGGGTTTCATGCTATTGAATAAGATGGCACTGTAATTTCCGAAAGTGATGGTCGCTATTTGATAGTATAGTGATAATATGAATATTACCATGGACATCCAGATAGAACAATGGGGATGTCATGAAAGAGGCCAATGCGCAAAGGAAACTTATTTCACAAGTTAGAAAGAAGCAATCCACTTTTTTTGGGCATGTTATGAGAAGAGGAAAGCTGGAATATATCGTATCAACAGGTAAGATTGAAGGAAAAAGAGATAGGGGAAGACAAAGAGAGCAAATAATGGACAATTTGACATCGTGGCACGGAAAGAGGTCAACAAGAGAATTTATAAATTGTACTGGAAGCAGAAAGTTGTGGAGAGAGATGATCTACGCCACTAGGCATGGTACTTGAAAAACAAGAAGTGATAGTAGTATTTTACATTTTTTTTAAATGGTTCATTTTATATTGACAGAGTGGAGTGAGCTCTGGTCTCTCACGGCAAAGGTGTCAGGTTCGAAACACGGCGGTGTCACGCTCCAGTCTACCTAGATGTAAATGGATACCTGGCTTTGCTCTTGAGTTGGGAAGGAAAAGGCAGCGAGGATAGAAACTGGTTACCCCCATCTCACGTTGTTGGATCTCTAACACTTCACTCCCTTACGTCAGTATCTGCTATTGGACTACCTTTTTTTAAAAAGTTTCATAGAAGGTCATCTTTTTCTGTCTTCGTATATAATTACGGATGGCCGCTCAGTGTGCTGTATGTCTTCGCCTTCTTCTTCCACTCTCAGACGTCAACTTGAATATGTTCAAAGAAAGCAGTAGTCAGCTTAAGGCTATTTCTATCTCCATAGAGCTTTTCCAGGAATGGTACTGGTGATGGCCACATGTGTTTTCATTGTTCCACATATGTTGGGCATCTTTGAAGCAGATGTCCAGCAGTGATTTTATCGGTGCCACAGTTACACTGATCGGTAGCTCCTATCTTTAGCTAGTTAAATTGATGGTATCTCAATCTGTTATGGCCCATGCGGAGTCTGACGATTACCACTTGTTCTCTTCTGCTAAGCTGATAATAGATCGCTTTGTGGGGATTTTTAACAATGGTATAAGCGCCGTACCGTTCAGAAAGCAATGGCAAACTACTGAATGAAAAAAAATTGCCTAGAAAAATCACAAACAGCTAATAAAAGCTGGGGTTGATTGCCACGTCCTATAAAGGATAAGCAACTAACTAAGCTGATAATATGCATAATTTTATTTGGTGACCCGGATTCTCTGCCTCCCATTTGTTTCTGTTTCTGCTTCTGATAAAACTCTTTGTCTCTTCGAAAGTTATACTTGTATCAGGTTGAGGTAGCTTTTCACCTTCCTTTGTTAGTAATGTTGCAATGAGATGGGATCCAGTGTAGTACAGTTCCTTTGAATCGTTGACACAGTTTGTGGAGTATTACTCTTAGGTCATCGAGCTCTGCATTTTTCTGGCTCATTAGCGTTGCCATTACTGACAGCGCATCTGTAAAGAAAGCAACTTGTCTCTCTGTGCTTTTCTCTGTCATTTGCACCTCTGTTGTATTTGAAACGGAATACTATAGACATACAGAAAAACTATCAGTTTCATGTAAGAAATACGGGTACAATTTTTTTTTAACTTTTAAATATTCAGTTTCGTCTTTCTTGTTGTCTTAAAATGTTATTGAGTATAAAAAAATTAATGTTGCCCCCTGTTGCAAGGTGGTTTGCTCTGAACAATGTTCCATGTGATATGAATAAAACAATTATAAATTTCTGGCCATTGTTTTTTCTTTGATATGTTAGTTTTTTTTATTCAGTGATAGTGCATCGTGCCTTCGATGGAAGATTAAGCGAATGCGGGGATGGAAGATTCCGAACAATACTTGAACCTTGGAATACGATTGATTTGATAAGTCATTTCATTGAGTCCATACATTTAATTCACAGTTGTACACACAGGATGATCATTTCAAATAGGAGTAGAACCTCCATAAATTTCCCTCTCATATAGAGTTCTGGGACTGACCCTGGTCCATCAAAAAATGCATATATAAATGGCTATATCATGCCATTGAATTGGAAGGTTAGAAAAACGCAGCTATTCAGCTTGGCGGTCAAGTAACAAAGGGTAGCGTTTCTTAGTTACCGACTGTGACCCAAACAACGCTATACACGTCATAATCGATCGTGTATGGAGCGTTCAATAATTGAAACATCTATCGCAATATATTAAATGCCTTAACCTTTACAATTGCACGTCTGATAACCTTTAGCAGACGGCGTTAATATCATATACCGTAACAATTCCCTGTACACCGGGGAAAAAAAAATCGATAGATTTTTTTTCAAGATCTATCCGACTTAACAATTTTTCAAAAAAATTTAACACAATTGTGAAATATGGCCGACAATGTTCTGAGTAGAACCGTGTTGCGGTCATGTCAACTAACTATTTGTCATAGTCATCTGATAAGGTTGATAACGTTGGATTTTTATTCCCGTTAATGATATCCACCAAAAGATAGATATAAGTGGATGGAAGCAGACATCATCATCATCATCATCAGTTGATAAGATCTCTATGGTGTTGTTTGCTCCACTGTAGTGTATGGAATGTCAACTTGACCTACGCAGTGGTGTGTAGACATGGATTGAGTGTATAATGTGCGAATGATGATAAAGGTTCGTGGTGTTGACAAAAAATGTTCTTTTCTCACACTCATGTATGGCTGGAAGTCATCGACACCAACGACTGTGTACCTTTTCTAAAGTTTAATTGGACGTACACACTCGACAGCACAGATAGTGACAAATCACAGGTTGCCATAATACATCATAGTACAGTGGATAAATGGTCTTGCAATGTTACATGGGCACTCATGTAGAATAAGTGTATAATGGACTGTCAGTAGCCAAGCACTCAGTATCGCCCATACATATATCATCTGACTTCACTGACTGAGCACGTCAGCTTATAAACAATATTTCAGATGGCTTCTAAACCTAATCTCGTCTAGCGACGATTCTTCAACATAATGTTCAGCACATATTTTTCCATATAATAATATTGAACCGCTAATAACGGGTTCTCATGTGTAGCAGTGATCTCTGGACTAAACAAGCGATAATACGGGCATCCCTTTTCTCTTCTTGAAAGTCACTACATGTTTTGGTTCCAAGATGGCTTCACTCGTGAGCTGTCACTCACGTTTGGATACAGATAATGAATCTGTCCTAAAGTTAGTCATTCATAAAACATTTCATTGCTCTGTAGATTTGATCATGAACAATTGACTGCAATCTACAGGATATAGTGCTGCTAGGAATCGAAGTCGTTTTCATCGAGTCAAATATATTCTCTTAGACATTCAAATCGTAACTATCGAAAATGGTGGCTTCGATCGAGAGTTCATAAGAGTATCTTTGATTACCTTGGTAGAGGAAATATGAAACTGCCATTCCTTGGCAATACGACTAAACACTGGGGTAAAGCATACACGATAGGTTTAGACGACTATCACCTTCCCCACAAATACTGAGATCACTTTTTCCCCGGCGACAGGCCGACATGGAAAACACACAGTCCCTATCAGGACGAAGCCAAATCACACCACACTCTAGCGACACATCCGCCGAATAGCCTTCGACCTCTCTAGAGACAACAGAACATATAGTTCGACTTAGATATGTAAAGATATACAGATATAAGACAGACTCGTCCTACTCAGACAAACAATACACATAAATTCAGGCCATAGATATTCTGAAGCAAGAACAATCTATTATTACCCAAACAACGAATAAATCGCAGTAAAATGGATTTATCCGCGGAGTTTGATCGAAAGAGCCGACACAACTTTCAAGGGAAGTAACTCAATAATGACTTTCCCTTAAGCACTAAAAAATTACCTATGTATAATATTGTAAGATATCAAAGACTGCACGTAACAGTCTTACCACACCTCCCGGGGAAAAAAAAAAATGGAACTTTTTTTTTTTTTGAAATACATCTAGGAGCAACGTACAATAGGCTCACAACGCATGAATAATGCGCAGATGAAAATATCAGGAATACCTATAACGCCTAATATGAGGCTAAGTCGACTTATGGAGCGACTGGTGAGAACGTGTCTCATAAACTGAGAGAAATTATTTCTCTACAAGTATATTTTTCCAGGAAGGTGTCATCAAAGTATAATACAATTCTGGCAATTACACAATGCCTAAAAAATTCATATAATCATTTCGCATTAGATATCTTAAATTTATGATTTATGAAGAAAAAAATCATCAAAGCACAGCGGTGAATAAACATCAATGAACCGCTATGTAGTGATACAATCATTATATTATTAAATTACAAATGTGTATCTATCATGATATAGAAAAGGAACTACTATAGAACTAGACATATCAAGAAGTCTAAGCCCTAATAGTTATGTGGAATCATGTGGGCATCTTGACAGAATGTCTGCCATCACATTATCTGATCCACGAATAGCTCGCACAGAGAAATGAAAAGGTTGAAGAGCAATTGCATATCGAGTAGACCTCGAGCTCTTCAAATTCTTACTCTGTATAGCAGTAAGAGCTTTTTGGTCGGTTTCTACTATGAAATGTGCGCCTAGAAGGAATCTCTGTAGTTTGAGGATCGACCAAACCATAGCTAATAGCTCACGGTCTAAAACCGAATAATTCCTTTCTGCCGCATTAAGTTTTCTGGAAATATACATTACAGGATGCAGAGTTCCAGAGTACTCTTGCATTAGTGCCGCTCCAATCCCAGTGGATGAAGCGTCACTACGAAGAACGAATGTCTTATCTTTAGTGGGTAGCACTAAAATAGGTGGTGTTGAAAACAGTGTTTTAATCTTATCCAGAGAGCATTGGCATTCCTGAGACCAGTGGACCACATTAGGCGAACCTTTCTTTAGAAGTGTTGAGAGAGGTGCCATGATAGAGGATAGATTCTGAATGAATCTGCCATAAAATTGAATAAGACCTAACAGACTTCTCACCTGTTTTTTAGTCTTAGGGATTGAGATGTTAAGTATCTTACTAGTATTATGGTCCTCTGTCTTTAGGAAACCATGACCAACTCGGTGGCCTAGGAAAGAAATTTCGCTAAAACCAATATAGGCTTTAGAGGGTTTCGCTGTCAGGTTGTGCTCACGCAAAGTAGACAGCAATTCATCTAACCCCGAATAGTGATCTTCCCAAGTATCGCTGAAAAGACAGATGTCGTCTAGATATGCAATGACATCTGACCGATAAGATAGGATTCGGCGCATCATGCGTACGAATGTAGCTGGTGCGTTCATAAGACCGAAAGGCATAAAATTCCATTGGAACAAACCTCTAGGTGTTGAAAAAGCCGTGAGAGGTTTGGCGCGTTCAGATAAAGGAACTTGCCAATATCCTTTAGACAAATCAAGTTTAGTGAAAAAATGAGATTTGGAGAGTCGAGTAAGTAGCTCTTCCAGTAAAGGCATAGGTTCGGCATCGAACTTAGTTACTTGATTCAATTTTCGATAGTCAACGCAAAGACGTATGTTATTGTCTTTTTTACGCACAATAACCATCGGCGAAGAATATGCAGAGGTGGGTGGTTCGATTATTTTCAAATCTATCATCTCATCCAACTCTTTCTCGACCAGTGCTTGAAAATGTATAGGTATAGGATAAGGTCTAATCCTAATAGGAGTATGGTCAGTTAGAACAATGTCATGCTGAATGACATTCGTTTGTCCAGGGATGTCAGTGAGTACATCCTGAAATGTTTGTAACATAGTTGAAACTTGTCGCTGTTCTCCTAGAGACAAATCAGGAGAGACAGTAACGTTCTTCCATGATTCACTGGAATGAAGTGGGATCATTGGAAGAGGAAGATTTACATCTGAAAAACTTGTTTCCTCATCCTGTATCACGGACAGTGATGAGTAATGACCATGTGGTACTGGAGAATTGTCCGTTGCTTGGAAAATGGGTTGCAAATAATCCGGACGTTCATGGAATTCAGTAAGCATATTGATGTGGAAGGTTTTATGCTTCCCATCAATATCGACAATATAGTCGACATCGGAAATTTTCGATATTATATCGTACGGACCTTTCCAAGAAATAAGTAATCTGTTTTCCCTACAAGGTAGTAATACAAATGCTTTGTCACCAGGACAAAGTTGTCGTAAGCATCTCTTCTTATTGGCAAATTGCCTTGCCTTCTGTTTCGCAAATTCAGAAGAAGAAGTTGCTAATTTGCATGCTTCGATAATCTTTTGTCTCAACGCGATGACATATTCGTAGGATGACTTTGTGTCATCGTCAATATTGTCAGATGTTATGAGATCGTGAAGCAACGACATAGGGCCACGCGGACGCGCGCCAAAGACGAGTTCAAAGGGAGAAAATCCCGTATGTTCATTGGGTACCTCTCTGTAAGCGAAGAGGGCCGCAGGTAAAACTCTGTCCCAGTCTTGAGGATGATCCTCAGTTATCTTCCCCAGTAAGTTTTTAAGTGTTCTATTAAGGCGTTCGACCATACCATTAGACATTGGATGGTAGATACTACTTAAAGATCTATCTATCTGCAGAGTAGACATTACTTGAGACATGGTATCTGATATTAGTTGGGTGCCATGGTCTGACAATATCTCTCCGGGGAACCCCAGACGAGAAAATATAAGCCAAAGAGCATCTGCAATATCAGCAGTAGTAATGCTCTTCAGAGGAATAGCCTCTGGCCAACGTGTGCACATATCAACACACGTCAAGATAAACTGATGTCCTCTGGCAGACTTGATCTTAAATGGACCAATTATGTCTATGGCCATTTTTTGGAACGGCCGAATAGGAATGTCCGCCGCCTGAATGGGTGCAGCATGCCGTGGACCTTTGGATTTAACTTCCTGACATACTTTACAAGATCGACAATAAATCCGTATGTCCTTGTTTACCAATGGCCAAAAGAAAGCCGCAAGGACTCTTGACTTAGTACGGGAAAAACCCATGTGTCCAGCACACTGAGAGTCGTGAGCGTGCTGCAAAATTTTAACTCTCAAATTCTTGGGAACCAGGATTTGAGAATGACTTGACGTAATGGAGTCTTGAACCATACGTACAAGTACGCCATTCTTCTTTGTAATCCACGATTTACGACTTGTGTCTTTATTCGGATCACCTTTAGTTGCAAGAATGAAGAATTTCTTCAGAGTGGGATCATCTTCTTGCTGTTTTATAAACGAGTCACGAGAAATTACCAAGGGATTATCTTGGTTATGCACTTCATTATTTTCAATAGATGAAGTTTGAGGCATATTAAGAGCCTGAGCTCTAGTGACTACAGCGTTAGCAATCTGCATGTTTTGCCTTTCCCACGTGGAAATTTGTTGCGGAGTGCATTCTTTGACTCCATGAATGCGACCGATGATGAGGTCAGCGATCGGATTCGGAAGAAGACATGCGTGTACATCTCCTGTAAAGAAAGGAGTAGCAATCCTAATGATAGCAGTAGAGTATTTCTCTAATGTGCCGCCAAATGTTACACATTTGACTACTTGTCCAGTGGGACGGGAAGGATCTACGAGTGACTGCCTAACACCAATTGTGGTGCATCCAGAATCAAATAGCACAGAGACTGGATTGTTATTCACTAAACCCTTATGTAAGACAAGAGAACCTCTTCCATCATGCGCGACTGATGCCGGAAGAGCAGGAAGAGGATGGCCACAGCTTAAAGTAGACACTGTGGTTGGCTCAAATAGCGTTTTGCATTGGGGGCACTGAGATGCTCTCCCAAAATCAAAAGCGGCACATGCCATATTACTAGCATCATTATTATCTTTACTCTGTTTATAGGCTTCATTGGACTCTTGTTGTGCAGAGTTTGCCTGAAAATGTGGTTTATGTCTTTTGTATTGAGATCTACCTCGGTTATTATCACCTCTGTAGTTATTGTTACCTCTATTGTAACCCCTATTTGGGTTTGAGTCATAGTTCCCTTGGTTACCATTATCATATTCATTATAATGAGTATCTCTGTAATTATGATCTTGTTGACTCCAAGACGGATAACCCTGATAGTTTCTATAATTACTTCGTCTACGGAAATTCCTATAATTATGACCACCCCTGTGTCGAGAGCTATCAGGTCGTCTCCAGTTCTTTGAAGAAGAACCCTGAAATGATTGGTTACCTTGGTTTTGATAACTATTATGGTTACCTTTTTTATCAAATCTGTTTTGAGGTCCCTGAAATCTGTGTGAATAATTGGGATTGTATGGTGTTGCTGAAGCAACTGGCATACTCTCCTTAATCTTAGTGTTGCCAAAAGTCACGTCGGGGTGTGCAGTGACATATTGGGAACAATATTCTTCCATTTCTTTTAGAGATTTGGGTTTACGCTCATGTATAAATTCAAGGAAAGGTTTGTTCACACATGACATAATCTTATCTCTGAGCAACAAATCCATAAGTCCTTCATACGTTTTTTCTGTTTTGGAAAGCTCAATCCAACGATCAACTGTGAGACGTGCCTTTGCAGTGAATTCTGAGAATTCTACACCCGTCTCAGGCACCATCGTTTTAAATAAAAGGCGATAGCCTTCCTCATTTAGCTGATATTTTTTTTATCAAAGCCGCCTTAATGACATCATAATTATCCTTATCTGCTTCTCCTACAAGGCATAATCTAGTCAAAGATTCACCTTTCAAGTTTTCTGATAATTGATTAGCGTATTGTGATTTATCCACATTATGTGTACGACAAGAACGTTCAAATCTATTCAGCCAGAATGTAATATCGTCACTGGACTGATTGAACGGTGGGACCTTAACCTTGTAAGTAGAAGGTTTACCATTACCACTAGATGCCTGATTAACATTACTCATACTTGTCAATCTCAATTTCTCTAACTCAAATTCATGTTCTCTTATTGCTTTTTTCTCTTCAGCATCTAATCTTTTTTGTTCAGCCTCCCTGTCTAATCTTTTTTGTTCAGCTTCCCTGTCTAATCTTTTTTGTTCAGCTTCACTGTCTAATCTTTTTTGTTCCGCAGCAGCTTCTCTTTCTAATTTTTTTTGTTCAGCTTCACTGTCTAATCTTTTTTGTTCCGCAGCAGCTTCTCTTTCTAATTTTTTTTGTTCAGCTTCAAATCTCCTTTCCTCCACCTGCATCTGCAATTTCTTTTGTTCAGCAGCAGCCTCAGCTTCTCTTTCTAATCTTTTCTCTTCCGCCATAGCTTTTCTTTCTTCTGCAGCTAATCTTTTCTCTTCTGCAGCTAATGCTTTGTCATATTGAGCAACTGCCCATTGTTCTAATTGTTGACCAGTCTTATCAAGGGCTTTCCCTTGTGTAATGAAGTATTCTAATGTAGCCATGATGTCTAACAATAATACTAATCACCTGAATCAATAATAATACCACAAGTTCTCAATGACTTGATTAATCAGTATACTATCCCAATATCTGTGGGTCACAAGCCTTTAATAAGGTCTTGTATAATAGTAATAATAATCAGGTACTGGTTTATACCATAATCCAAGTGCAGTGCACAGGCAATTGTGTCTTATGAAATATACCTATAAAAAACATATGTCAACCAACAGAATACATAAAGTACAAATAGGACTGACAATACAAGAACGTTTGCAGAAATCAAAATAAATCAAATAGGGAAATCAATGAAAATAATCACTGAATCTGCAAAGAATAACAACACAAATGACGTCACAATATATGAATATAAATTGAGAATAGAACTGAAAGATAGAAAAGGTTAGACCAACAAATTACAAACAAATCAAAACAAAACTAAAGAACAAAGAAATATTACAAAAATAACAATAATTACAGACTTCACAGCTAACACAAAAGCAACAGTTGTCGCAGCAAATTTTCAATCAAGAAAATTGCACCTATAGAAAACGCCCACAACGGACCCTCTATGACGTGGGATATTCTGTTGTGAGGACGCCGCCCAACCTTAAACACAACCCGCTGACATAGAAACTAACATACTATACAAACAAATAACATGTAAACATAAATATATATAAATTATGTGTATGATAGTATGTGTTGCAAAATAGGCTCAGTCTTACAGTAATGGCAAAGTTATTTTTATGAAAACAAACAAACTTCCACTTTATTCAATTAAACATTCTGGCCTTAAATATTAAAGTTCATATATGGAAAACAAGAAGATCCATCGATGAAAATAGGACTTCTTAGTTCACTCATACTGTCTTCCTGTTAACATTGACAAGAATTGATCCAACTGTTCTGTGAAACTCTATAATGTCTAATGTAAAAAATGTCAACAACGCTGACCTACATACTGCATTCACCTGACAGGTCACGTGACGAAGTGTTGACAAAGAGCAAACCAATACTGCAAGTGTGTCGTATCAGCCACAGGAAACGGTCTGGTATCGGTAATCTGTTGACTTCTGAACTTCTGCGAGGTCAAACCCAGAAAGCTGGTCCACCAGTTGATAAGGTTGATAACGTTGGATTTTTATTCCCGTTAATGATATCCACCAAAAGATAGATATAAGTGGATGGAAGCAGACATCATCATCATCATCAGTTGATAAGATCTCTATGGTGTTGTTTGCTCCACTGTAGTGTATGGAATGTCAACTTGACCTACGCAGTGGTGTGTAGACATGGATTGAGTGTATAATGTGCGAATGATGATAAAGGTTCGTGGTGTTGACAAAAAATGTTCTTTTCTCACACTCATGTATGGCTGGAAGTCATCGACACCAACGACTGTGTACCTTTTCTAAAGTTTAATTGGACGTACACACTCGACAGCACAGATAGTGACAAATCACAGGTTGCCATAATACATCATAGTACAGTGGATAAATGGTCTTGCAATGTTACATGGGCACTCATGTAGAATAAGTGTATAATGGACTGTCAGTAGCCAAGCACTCAGTATCGCCCATACATATATCATCTGACTTCACTGACTGAGCACGTCAGCTTATAAACAATATTTCAGATGGCTTCTAAACCTAATCTCGTCTAGCGACGATTCTTCAACATAATGTTCAGCACATATTTTTCCATATAATAATATTGAACCGCTAATAACGGGTTCTCATGTGTAGCAGTGATCTCTGGACTAAACAAGCGATAATACGGGCATCCCTTTTCTCTTCTTGAAAGTCACTACATGTTTTGGTTCCAAGATGGCTTCACTCGTGAGCTGTCACTCACGTTTGGATACAGATAATGAATCTGTCCTAAAGTTAGTCATTCATAAAACATTTCATTGCTCTGTAGATTTGATCATGAACAATTGACTGCAATCTACAGGATATAGTGCTGCTAGGAATCGAAGTCGTTTTCATCGAGTCAAATATATTCTCTTAGACATTCAAATCGTAACTATCGAAAATGGTGGCTTCGATCGAGAGTTCATAAGAGTATCTTTGATTACCTTGGTAGAGGAAATATGAAACTGCCATTCCTTGGCAATACGACTAAACACTGGGGTAAAGCATACACGATAGGTTTAGACGACTATCACCTTCCCCACAAATACTGAGATCACTTTTTCCCCGGCGACAGGCCGACATGGAAAACACACAGTCCCTATCAGGACGAAGCCAAATCACACCACACTCTAGCGACACATCCGCCGAATAGCCTTCGACCTCTCTAGAGACAACAGAACATATAGTTCGACTTAGATATGTAAAGATATACAGATATAAGACAGACTCGTCCTACTCAGACAAACAATACACATAAATTCAGGCCATAGATATTCTGAAGCAAGAACAATCTATTATTACCCAAACAACGAATAAATCGCAGTAAAATGGATTTATCCGCGGAGTTTGATCGAAAGAGCCGACACAACTTTCAAGGGAAGTAACTCAATAATGACTTTCCCTTAAGCACTAAAAAATTACCTATGTATAATATTGTAAGATATCAAAGACTGCACGTAACACATCTAACATTAATCATATTATATATCAATATTATACATATTATTATATCAACTAAATAAATGTCCAATGTTAATAGTGAATGATAGAATTAAATTAAAGTAAGGTCTGTCGTATTAGTATGTCATATAGGAATTAATTTGACTAATTAACATTAAATTAATTAATTAAACTAAGAGTTAAATTATTAAGGTTCTAATGTAACGCGATGTTATGAGAGAAGAAAAGACAAAATAAGTGAGAAGAAATAGAAAGAAATTCGAATATAAGTTTTACTTAATTGTGTGTTTTAAGTGTTAGTGAATAATAACTATCTAATTTAACTAACTAAATAATGTATAGGTACATTTAAAAAAAAATATTAATTTAATACTTGTGTGAGATTTATTTTCTCTTTTCATAATTTCTTCTTTTTATATTTCGTTCTCTTTTTTTGTTCTTTCATTTCATTTTTTTCTCACATTTCATTTTATTGATAATAATTCAATTAAGAAGTTAAGTTAACTAATTAATTAGTATAGGATATGATGATCCATCCGTAGTCTTGATCCTGATGAATTCTTTTAGGCAAAAATGTTCAAACGTTTACGTTGGAAAGAAATGTCATTTATCCCAGCATCCAAGAATTAAGTGCACATAGGATAATAAGTTCGACTTGTCGTCAGATATTGTTCCATGATTGTTCAACGAATATTCATATATCGTGTATGGACGTTAGACGAAGTTTGAATGTCAATATGTATACCTTGATTGTCTTTAGTTCCATTCTGTGATGCATATAGTGTTTATAAAGTTTAAATTGAAGGCAAGGTTAGTTCTCTTATAGTTGATATGTTTTAGGAATGTTAATGTTAATTATTCGTCGTCAATAGGATTACGTGACAACGCATCCGCCACAATGTTTTCAGTGCCAGGAATATGTTCAATGGAGAATTCAAATGGCTGTAGGATGATTGCATATCTGGCGAGTTTCTGGCTTTTATGGTTAGATCGACGCAAGGATGCTACAGCACGTTGGTCCGTCTGTATGGTGAAGGGAGCACCAAGCAGGAACTTTTCGAGTTTAGTTATTGCCCATATCACAGATAAAAGTTCCTTGTCGACTGTGGAATACTTTGTTTCTGCCGGCTTTAGCTTTCTTGAAATATATAAGGTAGGATGTAGAATGCCATCATGGTTCTGGAGCAGGCATGCACCAATGCCGTAGTTACTAGCATCTGTTCGTAAGAAAAATCTTTTGGAAGCATCGGGAAGTCTTAAAATTGGTTCATGCGAGAACAAATTTATAATTTTGTTGAAAGTTTCATTGCATGTACCAGTCCATGTCACCTTCACCGGCATGTCTTTTTTTAACAATGAAGACAATACAGCCGTGATGGATGACAAGTTTGGTATGAATCTACTGTAATATTGAACAAGTCCTAACAAACTCCTGACCTGTTTCTTCGCCTGAGGAACTGCTATGTTTAGAATTTTGGAGACTGTACTAGGTAACGTTCGGATATATCCCGATCCAATGATATGTCCCAAAAAGGTTATCTCATTACACGCGATTTGCACCTTTGTAGGTTTAGCAGTTAGATGATAATTCCTTAGAGTGTCGAAAACATATCTAAGTCCCGAAACATGTTCCTCAAACGACGAACTAAACAAGCATATGTCGTCAATATATGTAATAACGTCTGGTCTACCTGATAAAATTTGTCGCATCAGGCGAATGAAGGTAGCTGGCGCATTAACAAGCCCAAAAGGCATCACATTCCACTGGTATAGACCTTGTGGAGTGGAAAATGCGGTGTAGTACTTAGCCTTTTCGGTCAGTGGTATCTGCCAATAACCTTTAGTTAAGTCTATCTTACTAAATATAGTTGCGTTGGATAGACGTGGCAGTAAGTCGTCGATAAGTGGATGTGGTTCGCTGTCAACTATAGTCTTAGCATTTAATTTTCTATAATCAACACATAGTCTGATGTTATTGTCCTTCTTCCGGACAATCACTAATGGAGAAGAGAATGGCGAATTACTAGTCTCAATGATTCGCAGAGACAACATCTGTTCAAGTTCCTTAGTAGTTTTAGCAAGGAAATGTAAAGGAACAGAATAGGGATGTACACGAATAGGTGTATCATCATTGAGAGTAATGTCATGACTGATAGCCGATGTGCGACCCGGGACGTCGGTCAACACATCTGGATAAGATTGTAATAGATTAGCAATCTGTAGACGCTGTTGCGGTGTAACCGTTGAAGAGATGGTTACATCCCGCCAAGATTCAGTAGGTTGAACTACTGGTACCGGTAACGGTAACTGTACCTCAGGAAAAGAAGATTTTTCTTTGTGGATGACAGATAAGTTAGAATAATAACAAGTAGATACTGTGTTGTCATCTAGTTCATGAAAAATTGACTGTAAGTGTTCAGGACGTGTATGAAATTGCTTGAGCATGTTAATATGAAATATCTTTTTGTGTCCCTTGATATCTAAGACGTAATCAACGTCGGAAATTTTATCAATGACTTTGTAAGGACCATTCCAAGATATCAATAATTTATTGTTATTGTGAGGAAGTAACACATAAGCCTCGTCGCCTGGGAATAATTGGCGTAATCGTCGAGACCTATTTTGTAGAGATCGAGCCTTAGCTTTTGCAGCCTCAGAAGAAGCTGTTGCCAACTGGCAAGACTCAATAATGTTCTTCCGAAGATTAATCACGTACTCGTAAGATGACTGAGTGTCCTGAGTCATCTCCGCGTCAATTAATAAGTCTTTTATTAGTCCCATAGGACCTCTTGGGGAGCACCAAAAACTAATTCAAAGGGAGAGAAGCCAGTTTGTTCATGCGGTACCTCCCGATAAGCAAATAGAACAGCTGGGAGTGCTCTGTCCCAGTCATGAGGGTGCTTAACAGTAACCTTATGTAGTAGTTGTTTAAGTGTACGGTTAAGTCTTTCAACCGCACCATTGCTCATAGGATGATAAATACTACTTAAATTCCTATCAATGTTCCAAGTTTTCATGACTTCCTTCATGGTGTCAGATATAAACTGTGACCCATGGTCTGATAAAAGTTTTCTAGGAAACCCTATTCTAGAAAAGATGAGATGTAGTGCATCAGCTACATCTGTGGTAGTGGTGGTCTTTAATGGGATAGCTTCTGGCCATCGTGTGCACAAATCAATGCACGTAAGGACGAATCTATGTCCTCTGGCCGATGGTAGCAATGGACCAATAATATCTATGGCCATCTTGTCAAAAGGTCTTACTGAGATATCGCAAGCCTGAATAGGCGCCGTGTGAAAAGCTCCACGTGCTTTCACTTCTTGGCATGTAGTACAGGAACGTACATACTGCGAAATATCTCTTGACACTCCTGGCCAAAAGAATGAAGACAGTACTCGAGATCGTGTTCGAGTATATCCCATATGTCCAGCACAATGTGAGTCATGTGCATGTTGAAGAATGTACCGTCTAAAAGTATACGGGACCATAACTTGTTGTTTCATTTGTGATTTGTCATTAAAACATCTAATCAATATGTCATTTTTAATAACAAAACAATGTTTGTTATTATTACCTGAGGATAGATTGTCAACTTTATCAACCAGCTTAAAAATTTTTTTTAAAGATTTATCCTCTTTTTGTTTGGTTGCAAATGTTTCCCTGTCAATAGGTGAATTGACTACAAATTCCTCTTGGTTGTCTGCATCTATTTTATTATCATCAACTTTCTCCATGAGTTGAGTCTGCGCTCTAGTCGTCACGGCGTTTCCAGTGCATAGGTTATGTTTCTCCCATTCTATAATCTCATCTGGAGTACAATCTTTACTGCCGTGTATACGACCAACCATCAGATCAGCTATAGGCTTTTTTAGCATACATACTTTTACGTTCCCTGTGAAAAAAGGTGTGTTAACATGAATAATAGCTGTGGGGTAAAACTCAATAGTTCCCCCAAAAGTCATGCAACGGACATATTCCCCCGTTGCACAGCTAGGATGTACCAGCGACTGTCGTACACCAATCGTTGTGGATCCTGAATCCCTCAGCACTGAGACGACGGATCCATTAACTAATCCCCTGTTAAAAAATTAGTAGGCCTGTTCCATCGTTGACTGCAAGACCTACCTCTGGTGTAATATGTCCGCAGTTAAGCACTGTTTCTTTCGCCTTCTGAAAAATAAGATTGCATTGTTGGCAACTATTTGCCACATTATAATTAATAGCAAAACATGCAGCAGAAGACTGTGTTGTATTATTGTCAAGTGGGACCTGAGCTATAGGGGTAGTATTATTTGTAACTGCCGCCCCTGTATTATGGTTGTAATGAGATGATCCCCGAGAATGAGATCGATTCCGAGTATAATTGTTAGAATTATCTCGTCGTCCTCTATAGTAACTATTATCTCGATGTCTCGAGCCATGATTATTACCATTCCAGTTACTATTATTATTGGGAGTATGTGATCTATTATAATTAGTGTTATGTTGACCATTGTGGTAGTTTGTTTGAGGTGAATAATTTCTATCTCGTGATCTACCTCTGTTGAACTCATTTTTATTGTTGAAATCATTATTATGTCCCTTCTGAAAGTTAACATTGTGATTTCTTTGGAACCTGCTTCTGTCTACACTGTGATGTCTTTGTTCGTTATTATGATTGTAGGCCATATTAGACGCCACAGGTAGAGGTTCTCTTAATGAGGAGTTAAAAATGGTTGCATTCGGATGTGCCGAACAGTAGTTTAAAGAAATTTTTTCTAACTCGTCCATAGTACCTGGTTTACGCTCCTGCAAATATGCAAAAAATGGCTGGCTAACCGAAGATAATACCTTATCCCGTAGTAGTAAATCAACTAATTTGTCGTATGATTTGTTGACTTCTGCCAGTTCAACCCATCTATTAAACGTATTGCGTATGTTCGCAATGAATCCTGCAAAATCTTTTGGAGATTCAGGTAAAATTCCCTTAAATTTCAACCTACAGTGTTCCTCGTCCAGGTGAAACCTTCGTAAAAGCAAGGACTTAATAGCACCGTAGTTATTTGCTATTGATGGGTCAGCATTTTGAGAAGCCGTCAGTGGTTCTCCAACCAAGAATTCATTTAACTTGAGTACCCATGACTCTTCAGGCAAATGGTTAGTTTTGCAAGTCTGTTCAAAACGTGACAGGAACGATGAAAGGTCGTCCACGTTCAAGTTGAGAGTGGGTAATTTAAAGTTGTAGAAATGTTTAGTTTGGCTGGATGATGATCCATTTTGTGCGTTATTATTCTGGTTTGCATCAGCACTTTGTGCTTGTAATCTTGCTGTCTCCAATTTAATACGCGCCAATTCCATTTCTTGTTGTAAAATAATTTCCTCTCGTTTCAATTTATTCTCTTCTTCCTGTTGAGCAATTTCTCTTAATCTATTTTCCTTGGCAATTTGCTTCATCTCACGTTCTGCTTCCTCTTTCTTTAATGCAGCCTTTTGTTCCTCTTCCTCTTTCTTTAATGCAGCCTTTTGTTCCTCTTCCTCTTTCTTTAATGCAGCCTTTTTCTCTGCTTCTTTTCTTTCATGTTTTTCCAGTTCTGCCTCAGCAAACTGACGAAGTTCTTGAGATTTATAACCATATTCCCTACCAATTTTAACGAAATGGTCTATAGTAAGCATTTTGACTTTTATCTGTAAGTAATTATTGATAATTACTGATTAAAATAGTCAATAGTAGCTTCAGAGTAATTATTATACTTACTCAACTTAGAAATATTCAATATAAATAATCACAATAGTACTGAACTCTAATGTCTAAGTTCAACCAATAGACAATATTTTGTAACAATATTGTATCTAAATAATACTATATCATAAATAGTTATGATATCTGTTAACTATTATGTAATTACTTCACACAATTAATCTTAATATCCCATAATGTTGGGTATGATTCCTAGTAATTATATTGTTCAATGTACTAAGTCACTCTCTTAGTACCAGAAAAGTATATTAAATAATATACAATAGGTCTATTACCTCAAAGGTAGACTATAAGATTATTTTATTTGGTCAATATATATATTATATTATTATGCCCTAGGCATCTCTTATAAATTGTAGTGCTACTTTCTTGGACTATCACTGCATAATTATGCAATGTCCCATATTAACCTTAAATATCAGAAAAAATTAATTTAATTAAATTACAAGTGTATTATTGCATATAATATCATATTATTAATGTAGTATTTAACATAAATCATGAGGACAAACAAAACAATGATGCAACTAAAGGGTACAAACAATGTTAAGACGCAAACAAGACATTTTCACAATTAAAAATGAATTTATGAACTAAATAAAACAAGCGGAAGAGTCACAAGCCAAATGAAGGGTCAAGGTCTGACCCGAGGTCAACTTAATATTCAAAGTACACAAAAAAAAAAATGACTGCAAAAAATGATGACATCACAGGACTCATAACGGACGAACATTTAACAATCATAAAATAAATTATAGTGAGAGTAGTCTGGACGAAATAGTTAACGAACATGATACAAAACTGAATAAAATTGTTAACTGAGTACGAATAAAATACACCAGTTATCTACGGAACGGTACAGCTAACACAAATCGTCAAACGACAGCAGATTTGGACAGATAGTCCAATGGCAAACCTCAATGGGGCTTCCAAAAGTGCAATCGTTTAACTGCCCTAAGAAACGACCGAAATCAATTCAGGCATCGTGAGAGCCACAGAATCTAATTTCGGTTCATCCTCCCTACCTCCCACGAATTAACAACACATTAAGACAACAAAAAGTACATTAAACATAGGTAAAACATGCCGATGTAGGCAGAGGGCATGGACTCAGTTAGCACTGTTTGCAATAACAACAGTTAAACACCTAGACTTATCTTTTCCGTTGCTTATATCAGTGCTAGAGGTCGTCAACAGCTAGGCCTGTGCCTTTGACTGTCTGCTCCTGATGGGCAGGCAACGGTAGTCCATCTTGTGCATCTTGATCAATTTGAAGCGAACTAGAGAGGCGTTGAAAAGATGTCTTCTTCACTGCGACAATGCAACAGTGACGTCATGTTGCTATTCATGATCACGTGCGTCACGTCAGCTTCGTAATGGTCATGTGATCGAAACTTGATCGTAAATATTTCATTCGAAAGTCATGAAAAAATTTTTGGTTTTTGGTTGTTTTTTTCGTCCCCACACTGGCCACCACTGTTGCAAGGTGGTTTGCTCTGAACAATGTTCCATGTGATATGAATAAAACAATTATAAATTTCTGGCCATTGTTTTTTCTTTGATATGTTAGTTTTTTTTATTCAGTGATAGTGCATCGTGCCTTCGATGGAAGATTAAGCGAATGCGGGGATGGAAGATTCCGAACAATACTTGAACCTTGGAATACGATTGATTTGATAAGTCATTTCATTGAGTCCATACATTTAATTCACAGTTGTACACACAGGATGATCATTTCAAATAGGAGTAGAACCTCCATAAATTTCCCTCTCATATAGAGTTCTGGGACTGACCCTGGTCCATCAAAAAATGCATATATAAATGGCTATATCATGCCATTGAATTGGAAGGTTAGAAAAACGCAGCTATTCAGCTTGGCGGTCAAGTAACAAAGGGTAGCGTTTCTTAGTTACCGACTGTGACCCAAACAACGCTATACACGTCATAATCGATCGTGTATGGAGCGTTCAATAATTGAAACATCTATCGCAATATATTAAATGCCTTAACCTTTACAATTGCACGTCTGATAACCTTTAGCAGACGGCGTTAATATCATATACCGTAACCCCCCCCCCCCCCCCCATTGTCGGCAACCGATGCGGTCGCACCACTCGCACCCTCAAAGAGGCGCCCCCCCCCCCCCCCCCCCATACACACACATTTTGCTCCATAGCAGCAAGCAATTTTCAATCAAATCAGTCTGTCCATCAGTCTCTCAGGTTAACAAGACACGAATATAATTCTTTACAGTATGAAACGCGAAATCTGCACGCATCTCTGTGCCCTATTTCCCGCTGACGTCTCTTTAAGTTGTGTTTATTAGCGCCACCACAATGATAATGCGCCCCTGTCACTAGGAAGGCCAAATCGGATGAATGTATCGCCCCATGTAAGCGACTTCTATTAAAACTGGTTGAGTCCGTTGGGAATGTGGAGTATACGATTTTTAAAAAAAACCACTTTGTCTGGAAGTTTTCTAGACTCATCGTTTCTGGTTTCTACATCATTTATGTTTGGTACATCATTTATGTTTTTTTTAACATCATTATTGGCCTCTGCGTTGTTTTTCTTTTCTACATCATTATGTTTTCTCCATCATTATGTTTTCTCCATCATTATGTTTTCTCCATCATTATGTTTTCTCCATCATTATTCTTTTGAACATCATTATTGTTTTCTACATCATTTTTGTTTTCTACATCATTTTTGTGTTGTACGACATTGTTGCTGTCTACGTCATTCTTACTTTCTCCGTTACTCTTGTGTTCTACGTCATTCTTACTTTCTACGTTACGCTTGTGTTCTTCGTCATTCTTACTTTCAACGTTACTCTTGTGTTCTACGTCATTCTTACTTTCTACGTCATTCTTACTTTCAACGGAACTCTTGTGTTCTACGTCATTCTTGTGTTCCACGTCATTCTTACGCCATTCTTACTTTCTACGCCGTTCTTACTTTCTACGTAACTCTTGTGTGTTCTACGTCATTATTGTGCTCTACGTCATTCTTACTTCTACGTCATCCTTTCTTTCTACGTCACTCATAATGTCTACGTTACTTTCTTGTTCTACTTTACTTTTGTGTTCTACGTAAGTCTTACTTTAGGGTTCTACGTCAGTCTTTCTTTCTACGTCATTCTAACTTTCTACGCCATTCTTACTTTCTACGCCATTCTTACTTTCTACGTGACTCGTGTGTTCTACGTCATACTTACTTTCTACGTAATTTTTGTTTTCAGCGTCATTCTTTTGTTGTACGCCATTGTTTTAATGTCTACGATATTTTAGTTTTTTTTACATCATTTTATTTAATTTATTTAATTTGTTTCTTTACACTATTTTTATTTTCTACATCATTTTAGCTTTTGACCTCATTCTTATTTTCTACATAAGTTTTGTTTTCTGCACCATTTTTCTGATATCATTCACAATTTGTTAACATCATTTATCTTATATCATTCACAATTTGTTAACATCATTTTTCTGATTTCATTCACAATTTGTTAACATCATTTATCTTATATCATTCACAATTTGTTAACATCATTTTTCTGATTTCATTCACAATTTGTTAACATCATTTATCTTATATCATTCACAATTTGTTAACATCACTTTTCTTATACATTCACAATTTGTTAACATTACTTTTCTGATATCATTCTTACTTACTTACTTAGTCGTTCCCCTTCTACCGTGAGGTATAGAGGTTTGGAAGAGAGAGCGCCAGACCATTCTATCAGCTGTCTTCTTCCTGGCCTGGTTCCATTCTAGTCCTCGGTCCTTCAAAGATTGTCCAATGTTGTCCTCCCAGCGGACCCTGGGTCGTCCTGGAGGTCTGGATCCCTGGCTCCTTGTTTCCAATGCTTGTCGTGGCAGCCGATCCTCTCCCATTCTGCAGACATGCCCAAACCATCTCAGTTGGGACTGTTCTATTTGGGTCTGCAGCGGATGGGATTTTAGGCCTTGACGGATCGTCTGGTTGCGGACCATGTTTCTCCCCGTTACTTCAACCACTTTCCTCAGATACCTCATTTCTGAGGTTTGGATCTGGCTTTTGTGGGCTGTAGTCATTGCCCACGACTCGCATCCATATGTCAAGACTGGGACATAGGTGGAGCGGTATACAGCCATCTTCGTTTTCCCACCAACCCCTTTCCCGCCGAGGAATCCAGGATTTATGGCCTGAAAAAGTCTCCCAGCTGCTGCTTATCGAGTGGCCAACTCTTCCCTGATGCCTCCCTTTCGGTCCACAACAGCCCCGAGATATTTAAAGTGGTCGACCTGCCCCAGGACCTGCTCTCCCAACCCAATCTTATGTCTTCTTTCCTCTCGTGATATCACCATGGCTTTTGTTCCAGAGCTGCCCATGACCACCCCTCTCCTCCCCAGTTCCTCCTTCCAGACTTGCAGGTTGGATTGGAGATGTGCCTCTGATTTAGCAATCAGGGCAACATCATCAGCAAATGCCAGCCCCGAAATACAGACCTGTCTCATCTTCCAGTACCCCACTGAATACCCTCTTGTTCTCTCCTTACACGCCTTGATGACATCGTCCATGAGGAGTATGAAAAGATAAGGTGACAGGATATCGCCTTGTCTTACACCAGTGGTGGTCCTGAACTCTTCTGACTTATAGTTTGCTGTCCTCACATAATTTCTGCAAGACTTGTAGAAGCTCTGTATAGCATGAATCAGAGGTGCTGGAATGTTCTTCCTTGCCAAACAGTCCCAAAGTTCGCTCAAGGGGACCCTGTCAAACGCCTTTTTCAGATCTATGAAACAAAGATGGATCTCACTCTTGTACTCAAGGGCCTTTTCACTCAGCTGCCTGAGTGTGAAGATTAGGTCTTGAGTACTTCGGTTTGCTCGGAATCCGCACCGGACCCCATCCAACTGTGGCCCAGCCAGGCGTCGGAGTCTCTGCCCTAGGATTCTAGAGTAGATTTTACCAGGGACACTGAGAAGGGATATGCCTCTATGGTTTCCACATTGTCGATTGTCACCCTTTTTGAAAATTGGTGTTATGATGGCAATCTCCCAATCCTTTGGTATGGTCTTGTTGCACCATGCTGCCTGTAGGACCTTTAAGATTAATAGGTCGCCTGATGCTCCCATGTACTTAATCATTTCTGGTGTTATATCATCATGCCCTGCTGCTTTGCCCATCTTGATTTTCTCTAGTGCTGCCCTCGGTTCTTCCATCTTTATGTCATCTTCACCATCATTGGTTTTCTCTTCTGTGCTAGTGGTTATCATTTCTGATGCTTCACCATGCTCACCATCCAGGAGTTTTGAGAAATATTCTTTCCATCTTTCCATTACTTCCTTCGGGGCAGTAAGCAATTTGCCTTGCTTGTCCTTTATAAATTTGAGAGGGCATTGTTTTTCCTTCCTCATGTTCTTTAGGGTCTTATAGAACAATTTCTGATTTTCTTGTGCATCTTTTTCTAGTTTTTCTCCAAATTCTTCCCAGGACTTCTGTTTTGCTGCTAGCACTTTGTTCTTTGCTTCTGTTCTGAGTATCACATATTCTCTATATTTCTCTATTTGTCCTGCTGTGTTTTTAGCTCCTAAGTATTGTTTCCATGCCATTTTCTTCGCTCTATTTTCTCTTTGACTTCCTCTGTCCACCAAGGTGTCCTCTTTCTCTGGTTCCCAAGTCGGACTTCACCGCATGCTTCTGCAGCAGCTGTCTTTATGATATCCTTGAATTTATTCCAGAGGGTTTCCAAGTCATCAGGTCGTTCTTCTGTGTTGCTCACTGCTGTAGCAATAAGCCCCTGATATCTGGTCTTAATTTCTGGCTCTCTCAGCTTGTAGGTCCTAATGCTCATTTCTCCTGCTCGTTTACTTGGTTTCTTGCGTGATGTTGGGCAGTTCCTAGGCTGAGCAACTCTTTCAGTTGTTCGTTTGATTGTTAGCAGGTAGTGATCACTTCCAATCTCTGGCCCCCTCCAGACTCTTGCATCTCGGACATATCTGAATGAGCTTCTCCGAACAATGGCATAGTCGATCACTGACTTCTCATTCTTGGTTGGTTCACATCTAGTGTATGCACGTATGCGCTTATGGGGGAACTTTGTGTTTGTAATGATCAGATTCTGCTCACTGCAGAATCTAAGGAGTCGCTTTCCATTGTCATTGAGAGTATCTTCTCCATATCTTCCGATAACTCCACTCCATCTAGCATGGTCATTTCCAACTCTGGCATTAAAATCTCCGAGCATGATAACTTCATCTAGGCAGTCATCCACTGTCCTTTGAAGCAGCTCGAAGAATTCCTCCTTGACCTCTGCTCTCTCATCCTCATTTGGCCCATACACTATGACCAGGTTGACTATGGTTTCTCCTTCTTTTAGTTTTACAACCATAATGCGCTCCGAGACAAAGTTCCATCCCTTGATACTATCTTTTTGATTTTGGGCCACAATGCAACCCACGCCCCCTTTAGCTCTTTCAGATATGGGTACACCACTGTAGAGCAACGTGTTGCCATCGAGATCCATGACTCCTTGTCCGTTTTTCTTCGTTTCCGTTATAGCCAGGATTTCTAGTTTTGCTTTCCTCATCTCTTCCACCAGCTCCTCTTCCTTCCCATTTATACTTCTTGTGTTCCAAGTTCCATAAGTCGTAGTCCGTAGTCCGTTCCAGTTCGTCGCCTTTAAAATCAGTCCGGTTTTCTCTCTTGTATTGCTCGTAATCATAGTTTAAGACAAACAGGTGATTGGCCTGTTGTGCCTTTGCATGGTGGAGGGGCTGCCTCCTTACGGCCTCCATGCAGGCTGCCCTCCTCCTTTTTCATCCGGGCTTGGGACCGGCATAGGCGGAGTTCTGATATCATTCACAATTTGTTAACATTATTTTTCTGATATTATTCACAATTTGTTAACATCATTTTTCTGATATCATTCACAATTTGTTAACATCATTTTTCTGATATCATTCACAATTTGTTAACATCACTTTTCTTATATCATTCACAATTTGTTAACATCATTTTTGTTTTTTCCGTCATTCATTTTCTTATCTACATCATTCTTATTTTCTTTGTCTTCTTCACCTTAACAAATCAAAACAAAACATTGTTAGTGTTTTTTTATGTGTATTTTCGCGGTGTCATTTTTGGCACTAAAAGCAAACTTAAAAAAAAATTTTAAACACCGGTTTTTTAAATTTCTATTGATGAAGACTTGTTGTCAACACATGTGCCTCCCTTCCTTGCTTTACATTTATTTTCATTCTTTTGTTTTACACCGTGGTCGCCCCCTGGTGTTTTAATAACAATGCGAGGGCCTAACAGTGAGTTTCCAGCAAATAAAACATGCTGTCCGTGACACAGTATGCAGCTTATGTGTCAGTCTGTTTGGACAAGGTGAACGTAAACCTGAACAGAAAAATGAAAAAGTTGCATTAAAAAAAAAATAGGAATACGAAAAAAAAAAAAAAACCCCACAGTGTTGCCAACAAGGTATGCCCGTACAATACATAGAAGATAAGGCAGAAGTAGATATGTGGCGTACAGCGAAATGTTCAGAGTATCAGAGTGTAAGAGTGTGGTGTGTATAATGTCAGAAATATTCAGAGCATCACAATGAGACATCGTTATATGTATAATGTAAGAATGTTCAGAGTGTTACAGTTTGACAATGTGGTATGAATAATCTCAGAAAAAGTTCAGAGCGTCACATTAAGACAGAGTGGTATGTAAAATGTTAGAAATGTTCAGAGTATCAGTGTGACAGAGTGCTATGTAAAATGCCAAAAATGCTCAGAGTGTGACATGTAGCAAATGTAATTTTTGCTGGGGAGGTTAAGATGTTATACCTAACAAGAAAGATAGTTGTGTCTGTGTTAACTGTGTGAGGTCAAGAAAATGTAGGTCCCTGACTATAAAAGGAATGATGATGATGATGATATATTGATCAGGGAACCTAACGCTACCTCCCTAGATCTCACACAGTCAGTATTTTGATTCTAGTGGCTGGTGTATGATGTATCTAGTGTCTATGGGTGAAATGAAGATGATGGTACATCAACAATACACATTTTAACTCACTATAATAAAATGAATAAGAAAGTGGTTAAAGTTTTCTTTTAAAATTTGAATGTTTTTTTCTTTTTACAATTTAATCTGCCTGTCCCGCCAACTTCTTTTGGACAGGTCTTTGAAAATGAGGAAATATATTTACGTATAATGTGGTAACTAAAATATGGACTCTTTGTCCTATGAATATATGTTAATATAGAGTTCCTATAGGTGTATTCACAGAATCAAACTTTACTAGTTGTTAGTGATTGTCATATGTTATGAGGAGCTGTTGTTTACATCAAGCCCCATATAATTCAATGTTATTTTGATAGGAATTATTTTCTTAGGATGAAATGTCAGAGGTCCCAGCTGATAACTTGTCACCTGGGATTCTTCATAGGTAGAATATAAGTCAGTATATCAATGTAGAGACAATGTCGATCAGCACCCACACGTAAGCTCCTTCAGCTGACAGCTTAAACTTTATAATGGAGACTTTACACCCACTCATCAGGTTTCCTGTCACCGGATGGTAACAGGAAATAAAAACTCTGCAATAAAAAGACACCCTGGCCTTTTCAACCTGATCATAACTTCTTATCCTTATCTATTCATGACGGTATGGGGTCAGCCTCTTATGCATTCATGTGCATCAGCCCCTAATTTATTACTCACACCCTTCTGTGACCACACCACAGGTCCCTATGGCAGATACGCCACTGTACTTTTACATAGTTTTCTTCAATGCAATAATGTGGAGTAACCACATCTTCTTTTATATGATTTTCTTCTTTTCTTTTCTTTTTTAACTTATAAACGCTCTAGGCATGTTGAAAAGTGTTCATAGAACACAGAGGCTTCCTAACATTTCCAATACAAAATATTAATACAAAATCAAAATAATATGCAACAGTCAAATACAGTTCAATGTGAGGACTCAATAATGTTTACTTCCAGCATGTCCTTCACTGTTCCACAGCAGTATCTGACTTTTTCAGTTTTAATCAAGCATGTAAATACATAAAGCATTCTTACCACTAGTTCAAAGAAATATGTCACAAATAACGTTGCCTGCAAAGAATATGGCCTCAGTTTTGCTCTGCCCCGTCCAGATAGTGAATTAGTATTTAATTTTACAATTATCACATCTGATCTCAACGTAAGTGTTTTAATAAAATTTTCTAGTCAAATGGCTCCAAGACCACTATGCCTTTTGCCAATATCTATTAGAGCCGACCAATGAAAGAAGGCACTACTACAACTTTTTAAATTTAGTTTGAAAAAAAAACAAAACAATTCCAAACAAACTATGTGCCTCGTAGTCCATTGGTCAGTCTGCGTTAGTTATGCCCAATAGAAAAAGATGTTTCGTTTTTAGTTACATTTTTCCTATCTCTCCCCTTTTACTCCTATACTCTTATACCAACTAATAGAATTTGAATTACTACAATGCCTCTTTTTTTTAAACTAGCGTCCCCACTAACGTTATGTGTAACGAGCAAGAACAACAGCCTGTCTGGTCAAGCGTTCGTAGACATTTAGTATTTTCTCAATAACTTGGCTAATACTTGGACTACCATATTTTTTAAAACCTATTTTTGCTCAGGGGACTTTAAGCTATACTACTATATGATTTTTATGATCAGTTTCAGTATGGTTTAGATTTCCAATTTTGTCACTATCAATCGTCAAATATAAATTTTACACAAGTCTGCCATCTTCCCTCCCTGTCTCTAACATTTTCCTCACTATTCAAATAAACCAACTAGTTTGAGTGACGTCAGAATACTACCGCTAGGAGGAAATAAAAAATTGTCTGTGTGGTTGCCTCTGTTGGCTTTGCCCACAGCGTGTATATATTAAAGAGACCGCGTGCAGAACGAAGAGGGGTTTTTCAAAACTTTGGTAGTGTTTTGCGTTAATATTTACAATCGCCTCGTTCTTACTACTGTGAAATGTCCGAATTATTACAAATGTTAGTGTTAAAGTTAACATATTACGTTAATTCAAACAATGGCAAGTCGTTAATTACAAGCTCCCCCCCCCGTTTCGTGCAGCAGATCGGCGAGATGTTAAAAGGTTTTTTTCTTTTTCTACGTTTTCGAAACCGAAACTAAAGCGTGTTAGATTTTTACGGCGGGTCATTTTCTTAGCATTCCCACTGCACAAAAGGCATCGCCCTACTGGCGATGAAGATGAAACCAGTCAGACACCTGAGGGCTGGTGTATTTATTCATCATATGACTAAAATCTAACTGAAATAAGCGATTATCTCACAGATTTTACTACACACCTCCCATCCTAAAACATGCATCCATTGCAGGTTACAATCTGTGAGATAACTTAGCGCAAATAAAGTCCTACGTTTTCTTCTGATTTTCATCACAAGGATGTCTACTAAAAAAAATCTGCACCGACGTTCTGAGGGCCGGGAATATATTCAATCAGAAATGAGTATGGCTGTAATAATAATGACAATCTTAATAATCTAGAATTTTCATGCTTGGCTTGTGACAGGAATACGAGAGGTGAATGATCCGTTTGGACCACAAATGTCCTGCCATATAGATAAATCTGAAATTTTTTTATAGCCCATATTAACGCCAAACATTCTTTCTCACTTGTTGAATAATTTTTTTCCGCCTTGTTCAACTTGCGGCTTGCATAAGCGACTGGGTTCAATTCCCCATCTTGTGAGGAGGACCTTTGCAACAATGTAGCGCCCAGGCCCACATTGCTTGCGTCACTTCTCACGATAAATTCTTGATTCAAGTCAGGCGATTGCAATACTGGCCTGCTTGTGAGTTTTTCTTTTAACTCCTGGTAAGCCAATTCACACTGTGCGGACCAATTTATTGTATCAGGTTGTCCCTTTCGAGTTAAATCCGTCAGAGGAGCACATATAGAGTTAAAATGTTTGATGTACTTTTGGTAGAAACCACACAACGACACAAAAGATGGCACATCTTTCTTTGTTTGTGGCATAGGTGCTCTTTTCAGTTTCTCCAGATTCTTGGGGTCAGGGGTCATGCTACCCTGATGTACGGTATGTCCCAAGAATTCCAACTCGTTACACCCAATACAACATTTTGTTGGTCTAGCAGTCAAGTTAGCCTCTCTGAGTCTATCAAACAGCATATTCAAAGAGTTAACATGTTCCTCAAAAGTTTCAGTAGCAATGAGGATATCATCCATGAAATTCGAGATACATGGATTTTTCAGGGGATCCAACAATTTTCGCATCATCCTAGAAAACACACTCGGGGCATTTTTCAACCCAAACGGTAGCATGTTGAACTCATAATGACCTTCGGAGGTGCTAAATGCTAAGTAAGGTCGAACCTCAGGCTTTACTGGAATTTGATAATAGCCTTTGCTCAGATCCACCTTTGAAAAATATTTTGCCTTGTTCAGCCTGGCAAAAAGTTGCGTAGTATCAGGTAATGGATCCACCTGATCTTCTGTGACAGCATTCAGTTTCCTGTAATCGATGCACAGTCTATGTTCTCCCGATGGTTTCCGCAATAAAACCACACAGGAACTATAAGGAGACTCACTGTGAGAAATAATCTCTTCTTGTAACAAATAATCTATCTCCTCTTTCAAAGCTTTTTCCTTAGCGAACGGAATAGAATAAGGCCTCATACAGATGGGTGTTGGGTCTAGTAGTTTCATATCATATTCCAACAAATTTGTATGCCCCGGCTTATCCGTTAACACGTCTGTATGTTTCTCCAGGACCTTTTGAATCCTCTCCCTTTGTCCATTTGTCAGGTGATTACTGATCTTCCCCTGTTCAAACGTTTCACTGGGCTTCAGTGGATATTCAACTGAGGTGAGAGGTTCATTTTTTCATTTCGGTGGCAATTGACAAGGCCATTAAGTGTGTTCATTCCTGGATTTGTCTGTCCAGATATTTCTTAAAAAGGTTCACATGATAGACTTTTTCCTTTCCCTTCTGGTCTATCTTATAATTTGTTCTGGATACCTTTTCCAAAACTGTATATGGACCTTGCCATACGATCTGAAGTTTATTGTTGCTGCCTGGTAAAAGAAGAAGCACCTTATCCTATACAGCAAGCTCCCTATCCTTCGCTTTTTTGTTATAATAAGCAGCATGCTTCTTCCTGGCTTGTCTCAAATTTTCATTTGCCAGTTTCCAACTAGTTTTTAAACGAGTGGTCAGTTCGTTCACATATTGGTATGATGATGTAACAGTCTCTTATGCCTTCTCATCTGTCCACGTCCTTAATAGTTTACATATGGACTTTTAATTTTTCTGACATATTTTTAATAACACTAGAAGCATTGTGTTGAGAACGTTTCTTCCTTTTGTCATCACACAAAAATCTACCACTACCTATTCGTTTCATGGGGTTTTCTCCCCACTTTAAATTCCTTGTGAGAGATCTTCTCTCTCTTTTACCTTCACCCAGTTCACATAATTCCGATCGAGGGACTGTCAGCTTATTCTGGGGTAAAATCACTCTTTAAACTCGACGCAGAGTTGCCATTCTAACACATTCAATTGAAGACTGTGTGTGAAAAGGGGGTTCCCATTCCACTTTGTCTACATTATTAATTTTATTTTTCTTTCCATTTTCAGGCCTAAGTTTGCCCCGTGGCGTTTCTAGGTCCTGATTATTATTGTTCCCACTTGTGGGTGTTCCCTCATGAAATATGCCGCATGCTTCTACAAAATTTTCAACGATGACCATTACATCTGGCCAATAATAATTTTGAGCAACTTTTTGGCAGATGGTACCTACATTCTCGTGGTCCCCATCTTTTCCAACATGTAAACTCCGTATTACGTCTGCCCTAAACATCTTGGGAAGTACCAGTTGTCCGTGACCATTTGAACCAGTTCCGGCCTTCCTATATAACAATTTATTCTTCATGTAAAAATCTCCTTTGCTTGGAGATGTATGGCAGTTACGCAATTTTTGAAAGCACGGCTTCAGTGACCTATCCTCAGCCTGTGCCTTCATCATCTCTTCTGGATGAGTATTTATAGATTCATCTTCTTCCTTTCTGGATTGTGATCTGGTCTGCACTGTTGCCATGACCAGAGGTCTCTTGGGAGCCCCCAAGAAGACATAACGACATCCCAATATCAGAGGGTAAATGGGTGCGTCTATCACTGCTGCTCTGATTATCCCTTCCACATAGCGAGTTTTCACTGTTATCCTTGCAATGGGAAGTTTCATGAGTGGTACGTCTTGGTCGCCCCTTGAATCTCCACTGTTTCTGTGGTATACTGATCCGGGTTCACCAAATGCGCACTCACAACGGAATCGAAATCCAAACCGGTATCGTAAAGGCACCTAATTGTGACTCCATTACATACCACGTCCTCACATACTAGGGGCTGATAAGGTTCCTGCTGTCCAGTAGGTTTTACCTTTTCTTCCTTGTTCCCCAACTTCATCGCAGCACATCCAGAAGGTTTCCTAGTACAAAATTTGGTGTCATGACCCTCTCTCTTACACCATTTGCAATAATATCTATTTTGATAAAGGAATTTTCTTTCCTCATATTTCCTGTCATTGAACTGTGAGTTTTTATGTTTATTATCATTACGTGGCCTATCAAAATTTGGCTTAAACTTATTACCCTGATCTTTATTATCAAACCTATTTGAGTTTTGTGGGGCCCTATAATTATCTACATGCTTCATTTGGTGCCAGCTACTTCTGCCTGGGCTGCCTGATACCTCTCAGCGACATTAAGTAACTCACCCAGCCTCTCTGCACCCTGTTCCATGAGAAACGTTCTCAAGTCTGGAGCCATGGACTCTCTTAATTGCTCAATAAGGATCATTTCTTTAAGATCTTGGGTTTTCCCCAGAGCAGTCCATTTCTCCAAGTAAGTCTCCAACCGTGCAGAGAACTGGTGATAAGTCTCACCCGACAGTAGCTTGGCATTTCTAAACTTTTTCCTGTAAAATTCCACATGCTTTTCGTATCTTAACAACAGAGCCTGCTTTAACATGTCATAATTGTCTTGGTCATCCCTGCTCATTTTTGAAAACACTTCATAAGCTGTTCCCCGAAGACTTTGGGATAACTTCAAGCTCCATCTTTCTTTTTCTAACCCATAAGTTGTAGCTAATACCTCATACCTACTTAGATATGATTCAATGTCATCATCTCTCTCAACAAAATAATCTAAATGAAACCCCATAGCTGAGTTGGAGGCCCCCTGACTAGCAGTAGCATCAGAGGTAGAGGGCTGTGACCATTTTCAGGAGCATGGCCTTGCAACTCCAACTCCCTTAGTCGCAACTCATGCTCCCTCTGCAACCTTTTATCTTCTGCCTCTGCTTCCCTTTGCAGTCTTTTATCTGCTGCTTCCCTTTCGGCAGCCAATCTCTTTTCTTCTGCTTCCCTTTCGGCAGCCAATCTCTTTTCTTCTGCTTCAATTTTTCTCTCCTCCAACTGCAGCCTCTTAATTTCAGCCTCTCTATCAGCCTCTAAGGCCCTAGCCTCCTTCTCAGCCTCAATTTGTGAACGTTTAATTTCTTTCTGAGCCTCTCTATCCAACTTTAATTTCTTCATCTCTCTGGCATCTTCTAACTGCATTCTCCTCTCTTCAGCTAACCTATGTTCTTCCCTAGCAATAAACTTATCACATTCTGAGGTGACATAGTCAATCAAAACTTGACCCTCCATATTCATCTCTTTGGCAATCTGCACAGCGGCAGACCGAAACTTGGCCAAATCCGCCATCTGATAAATACTAAAATGTTCTAGATCAATTTCTAAAACAAGTACAATTTAATTTAATTAATCCAGGCTCTGACACTTCATCAATTCCCAAATCTTGGGCAACAATAATAATGGGGATTCCCTGGGTAAATATAAATGTTGTTATAGCTAAAACCCATACCAGGACCCTAATATATGTAGTATTAAAAGTTCCTATCCCGGACAAGCCTACCAATTTATGTAGCAAATGTAATTTTTGCTGGGGAGGTTAAGATGTTATACCTAACAAGAAAGATAGTTGTGTCTGTGTTAACTGTGTGAGGTCAAGAAAATGTAGGTCCCTGACTATAAAAGGAATGATGATGTTGATGATATATTGATCAGGGAACCTAACGCTACCTCCCTAGATCTCACACAGTCCGTATTTTGATTCTAGTGGCTGGTGTATGATGTATCTAGTGTCTAGGGGTGAAATGAAGATGATGGTACATCAACACAATACACTTTAACTCACTATAATAAAATGAATAAGACAGTGGTTAACGTTTTCTTTTAAAATTTGAATGTTTTTTTCTTTTTACAATTTAATCTGCCTGTCCCGCCAACTTCTTTTGGACAGGTCTTTGAAAATGAGGAAATATATTTACATATAATGTGGTAACTAAAATATGGACTCTTTGTCCTATGAATATATGTTAATATAGAGTTCCTATAGGTGTATTCACAGAATCAAACTTTACTAGTTGTTAGTGATTGTCATATGTTATGAGGAGCTGTTGTTTACATCAAGCCCCATATAATTCAATGTTATTTTGATAGGAATTATTTTCTTAGGATGAAATGTCAGAGGTCCCAGCTGATAACTTGTCACCTGGGATTCTTCGTAGGTAGAATATAAGTCAGTATATCAATGTAGAGACAATGTCGATCAGCACCCACACGTAAGCTCCTTCAGGCTATCAGCTGACAGCTTAAACTTTATAATGGAGACTTTACACCCACTCATCAAGTTTCCTGTCACCGGATGGTAACAGGAAATAAAAACTCTGCAATAAAAAGACACCCTGGCCTTTTCAACCTGATCATAACTTCTTATCCCTATCTATACATGACGGTATGGGGTCAGAAAGAAATATGTCAGAAATAACGTTGACTGGCAAAGAATATGGCCTCAGTTTTGCTCTGCCCCGTCCAGATAGTGAATTAGTATTTAATTTTACAAGCTATCACATCTGATCTCAACGTAAGTGTTTGAATAAAGTTTTCTAGTCAAATGGCTCCGAGACCACTATGCCTTTTGCCAATATCTATTAGAGCCGACCAATGAAAGAGGGCACTACTACAACTTTTAAAAATTTAGTTTGAAAAAAAAACAAACAATTCCAAACAAACTATGTGCCTCTTAATCCATTGGTCAGTCTCGTTAGTTATGCGCAATAGAAAAAGATGTTTCGTTTTTTAGTTACCATTTTCCTATCTCTCCCCTTGTACTCCTATACTCTTATACCAACTAATAGAATTTGAATTTCTATAATGCCTCTTTTTTTTAAACTAACGTTATGTGTAACGAGCAAGAACAACAGTCTGTCCGGTCAAGCGTTCGTAGACATTTAGTATTTTCTCAATAACTTGGCTAATACTTGGACTACCATATTTTTTAAAACATATTTTTGCTCAGGGGACTCTAAGCTATACTACCATATGATTTTTATGGTCAGTTTCAGTATGGTTTAGATTTTCAATTTTGTCACTGTCAATCGTCAAATATAAATTTTACACAAGTCGGCCATCTTCCCTCCCTGTCTCTAACATTTTCCTCACTATTCAAATAAACCAACTAGTTTGAGTGACGTCAGAATACTACCGCTAGGAGGAAATAAAAAATTGTCTGTGTGGTTGCCTCTGCTGGCTTTGCCCACAGCGTGTATATATTAAAGAGACCGCGTGCAGAAACGGAAGAGGGTTTTTCAAAACTTTGGTAGTTTTTGCGTTAATATCCCCCCCCCCCGTACAATCGCCCTCGTTCTTTTTTAATTTTTTTATTTTAATCTTTTTCCTTTCCTTTTCCCCGTTTCGTGCAGCAGATCGGCGAGATGTTAAAAGGTTTTTTTTCTTTTTCTACGTTTTCGAAACCGAAACTAAAGCGTTGTTGCGTGCATATTTTGACGCACATTTTACAAAAATCGATATGGCTATTTAATATGGGAAAAATATAGACATTCATTTATTTGTGTATGAAAATGCTGTTTATGGTAAAAGCGAGATAATCCATGTTTGATTCACACTTTTGATTATAGGAGTAATCGTTCTGGATATTGATCCAGCGCAAGGATATTGCGCTTGCGTTTGTACTTATTTTTTAGGGCCAGAAAATATATTAATTTGCTTATTGTGTTTATGGCCTGAATTCATATGTATTACATATTATTAGTACAAGTAGAATCAGTCCTATATTGTATATTTTGGATTGGTAGGAGGGACTAGATTCTTGTATTCCGGTCTAGCGGAAGTATGAGTTGTCTTGACAAGTCGTGATGAGTTCCGATGTACTGCTTACAAATGGCGGGGTACGTTTTTCTAGAGCTGGTCCTTTCGTCAGAAAAAATGTCTTACGAAGTGGTTTCTTCTGAAGGAGATGGTGTCTCTACGATAGTTTGTGTTAGAGACTCTCCTCATGTCAGTATATAGATGATTCGGACTCCAGGTAAACCCAGCTCCTATTTTGATGATCTCTCGTCGGTTAGGCCTAGCTTGACTTTTGTGCTTCGCTATGCTAGTGTCGTGTTTTGTATCGACGAAGATGACAGATTTTCCTGCAGCGGTTATTGCTACGTGAATTAACTTGATCACCGTAGAGCTGTATGGAAACATTCATGAAATCCTTTATATACCCATTATAAATTAACTCTGGCTTATATTCTCCTTCCTATGAATGAGTGAACGACAACTCAGGGAGGCAGCCATGTTGGATTTCGGTCAGCATATGTTTTGATCACTGCCAAGAGAACAGATTATTTATCCTATTATCGGACAGTGACAGGGAGATCTCAATCTTGCTAGAAACCCCCTTCGTGGTTTCATAATATATACTACAAACTATGGACGTCAAGTAACTTTGGTTATTTATCGATCCGCCCTTCACTGACGCGTTTAGTCAGATAGGGGGATGTGGCCATAATGTATCATGACATTGAACTTTTGATGTACTGCCCATTATTTCTGAATGTGTCATGACTTCAGATCTGCTATGTATACCTACAAATTGATATGTCAACATACCATGATGTACTCGTATGTCCCAGTGTGTACGTCTGAATAAATTGAGTAAACTAAGATTCCAGCAGTCTGCATTGGTGCCTTGTAGACACAAGTGTATGAGTGGTTATATTGGTCAGCACACGAACAGTACACCATTCGCGTCAATCACACTCTACATTTCTACTTCATACATACACCATCCTGCGTCGGTTGAAGTGACCAAGTTTAGGGCCTGCTTCCCCTGGAGCTTTTGCCTTCCCTAACTCAGGACTAGGGTGAGTTACCCATTTACAGCTGGGTAGACTGGAGCATGCCTGATCTCAACAACACACCACTCTTCCTTACAGAGCATCCAGTGTGTGTGTGAAAGCAACTTTACAGAGCAGACAGACTGATACTTTACAAGCGTGTTTACCTCTACACCTCACGGTAGAAGGGGAACGACTAAGTAAGTAACTAAAGCGTGTTAGATTTTTACGGCGGGTCATTTTCTTAGCATTCCCACTGCCCAAAAGGCATCGCCCTACTGGCGATGAAGATGAAACCAGTCAGACACCTGAGGGCTGGTGTATTTATTCATCATATGACTAAAATCTAACTGAAATAAGCGATTATCTCACAGATTTTACTACATGACAGTGTGACTTCGTGGAATATAAGATGTCAGAAAAGTTAATAGCATCACTGTATGACAGCGTGGTATGTAAAATGTCATAAATGTTCAGAGTATGACAGTGTGACAACGTGGACGTGGAATGCATTATGTCAGAAAAGTTCATAGCATCACTGCGTGGTATGTAACATACCATAAATGTTTAGAGTAACAGATTAAGGTAACGAGGTATGTATAATATCAGAAAAATGTAGAGTAACACGATATAGCAGCGTAGTGTGTGTAATGTAAAACAAATTTTAGAGTGTGACAGTGTGAAAACGTGGAATAAATAAACAAACAACAACATGGAATGCATGATGTCAGAAATGTTCAGAGTATCACTGTATGACAGCGTGGTGTGTATAATATAAGAAATTTTCAGAGTATCACAGTGTGACAATGACATATGTATAGTGAAAGACATCTTGAGTATCACAGTGTGACAATGACGTATGTATAATGTAAGAAATTTTCATAGTATCACAGTGTAATAATGACGTATGTATAATGTAAGACATCTTGAGTTTCACGATACGACAGCGTAGTGTGTATAATGTAAGAAATCTTTAGAGTATCACGGTTTGACAATGACGAATGTATAATGTAAGAAATCTTGAGTATCACAGTGTAACAATGACGTATGTATAATGTTAGAAATTTTCAGAGTATTACAGTGTAACAATGACGTATGTGTCACGGATTGCCTCCCCTGCTTTGCAGTAGTGGTCCAACAGTGACCAAAACTCAAGAGTATCTAATATTGGCTTCCAAGGTATCTACCTGCGCGCAAGATTACTCTTGGCAGAGATGTAGATAGAAGATTAATGACACTTCTACCTTAAGGGAGCTTTCACAAGATATTTCCAGAAGTCACGAACAATGTTGCATTGGGTTGAACAATTGTTAACGCATTATATCTGGTGCGTCGCCTTTTGTGAAGGATTTAAGCAATAGTTTAGCCCGTTCAAGCCCCCAGTTGGTGTAATCCAACGAATGCCATCTAATAAGTAATAGCTCTGTTTAGAGATAATTATATGTCTAGGTATATATATATATATATATATATATATATATATATATATATATATATATATATATATATATTAAATATTCTGGCTCATACGTTTGCTTTCATACATATAAAACTGAAGCGACTATGATTGTTTAGTTTTAAAACAACATGTAACAATTTTAATAACGCATTAGTCTTTAACAGTTAAAATAAATATGGAAAGATTGGTGAAATTTAGATAAAAGTTTTCGTCACGGAGACGTAGGTGAAGATTTATCAAAAGTCCGTTGCTTTCGCCTATTTTACAAGAAACTTTAGCTGAGTCATGCAGCTGTGGTTCATCAATTCTGTGATGACGAAAGCCTTCTCCACACTCTCTTCCACTGTAGGCGGTTAGGGTGGATGCTTTTCTCTCACACTAGCGGCGTTAGTATCACAAATCGTCTGATGGCTTGTAACCACGAACTTTAGAAAAATAGAAAAACAAATGCCTTCTGCTAAGTACATTTATTTGGAGCACTCTAACAGGCTCACGTTCCCGTTGTCCGCCCACCAATGTTAAACTCTCAGAAGAATTTAATTCTCGAGCACGCACAACGTAACTCCGAGAAGATGGTTAAAGTTCACCAATATTACTCTGATGATTAACGGGTAACATGTGTTTGGACAGTGAGAATATGATTTGTGCCTAAACTAACATTAACGAGTTATATACATCTCAAAAATGATATGCTACACTTGAGGTACACATGATGTAATCATCACTCATTACTGCTCCAGTCGGAGTCCAGGGATCACCTCTGCTGTCGGGTTTCCGCACAACTAGTCAGAAACAATCACCAGCTCTTGCAGTAGTGGTTCATGCATATACTGTTTTCATATTTTGAGGTTGCCAGCCTCATATATAACCACTTAGCAAGAAACCTGTAAAATTTACATTAGTAAATAAATTGTTTACACTTACCCCAAAATTTTGGGAATACACAATCTCTGTCATGAGTGGGTTGATTGTTATTGAAATTATAAAGTATCCTGGACACAAAGTTGTATCAGGTGATACCAGGAGAGTGCCAGATAAGAGTCTGGTCTTATAAGTAATACTCCCTTCTCTGAAAAGAGTAAGGGTGTACAGACATCAAAGGTAGGATCAAGCTGTATAAGTTCCCAGAGAAGATGGTAATGTATTACTCTAAGTTCCTACTTGCTCCTCTCCAGATCCTCCTCTCGTATTATTATTATTATTATTATTAGCTCTGCTAGGGGTATTAACTAAATTATGTACTAACAAGAACTGTAACTTAACTTGAAGAATTTAAGTAAATCTGCTGGTAAATATTTACAATTTATTTTATACAAATTTTTCTTTTCTTTCTGAAAATCTTTCACTTAAATCAAAATTGGATTACAACAGTAAATAAATAAAAACACATGAAAAATTGTTCAAAATATCAAACGTCTCTAAATTTTTATAAAGTTCTTCTCTCTTGGTTGAACTCACTCTAGTTGTACAATATTTATGTCTTAAGACTCATCTGCTCTCATAGTTAATGAATGATTGTTTATACTGGCTTTATCCATGCCCAAACAGATGTCATCATTAAATATTACTGTTTGTAATCGTGGTGTGACTGGTATACTCTAAACAGTAGCCTTGTTTGGCCACTTATCTGGTAAATTGAAGCCGGTTCCACTCATGTCATGGAGGGAAAGATTAACTGAACTTCCTCCAGGCGGTAGGTACTTGGTGACTGGCCCTCTGAACTCAAAAGGCGCTTGCACCAGTAGTTCCTTCAGTAGTGGATGACTCTTTTATGTGTAGTTGGGTTGACAGGATATAACCTGAAACATATTGGATTAACCACTATATTCTCTATTACTATCCCTTTATTACAGATGTAGGGGATGTGATACAGTTTTCAGACAATGTGCAAGCAGACGCACATGGCACAATAGCAGTAATAACACAATCCAGTTCCTCGTGAATATATCTTACTCTAATTCCTTGGTTATAGCTTTCTGTCCATGATTCGCCTCCATACATTTATTTGGTCGAGTGTAAAATACTAAGTGATATCTCAAACAATACAGTACAATAATTCTTTTCATCCTTTCCTATGTTCCTGGTGTGTGGTCAATTCCTTCAAGAAATAATTCTTTAAATACTTTTCTAAAACTACAGACACACTTTTGCTACCATTCTCAATTTATTTGAATATACACAGGCTTGCGTTTGCCTCCAGAAATTTGCACGGTAGTTCAAACACATCTACACACTTCCTAACGCACACTGTAATTAATCAATAGAAATACATATAATTATATATATATATATATATATATATATATATATATATATATATATATATATATATATATATATATATATATATACATTTTTTCCTACCCTCAGGCACATACAGTCGAGCTGTTAATGGTTATAATGGTCTGCTCTCAGATACAGATGGCAAAGGCACTCTTCATTAACCCTTTTAGCGCTCGCTGTGATTTTCAAAATATTATGACTTTGATTTGCGTGAAGCAGGGTCTTATATAGGTCACATCCGGCGACACAGAGAACAGGTTCCGAAATGCGCTTGAATTCCCAAAATGTATGTATAATTTATCTCGATGTGCAAATATGAAAAACTAAGATTTTAATTATCGTCCTTATTCCTGTAGCGATTTTATTCATCTAAGGCTTAAAATATGCCCTGAATTAATCTTCATCCATCTAAATAATTGACTTTATATTACTTTCTTTAGTTTTATTCTATGCGTAGCCTAAACAGCAAAATTTTAGACTTGCCTAATATCTCGATGCATTTCTCTCGAGATTTCTTCATTACTATAGCATTTACCATGGAAATCTTTGCACAGACTTATAGATGAACATTCCTATGTGTGATTTCTTGACCTCTGCCATGCTGTACTTTGCTCATAAGTCTGTAGTTAAATTCCTTATCCAACGGGTTTGCACAGATTTGAGACTCCATGCTGAATGCCTAATCGTTATTTGTAAACAACCGAATAAGGACGGCGTTTCATTGGTTCTGCTATCCTATAGTATTTATAAAGTATGGTGTTACATTTGGGTAAAGAATGACGGGTTTTGAATCAGACTTCATAACAATCTCCTTGCACAGATTTAGACTGGACACCGCTCTACATTAGATGCTTTGAAATCACTTCGGTCTGGAAATTAGAGTTAATTCCTCTGACGGCGGGTGTTCTGTAAACTCACTGGCCTAGGAAGACTTTTGTTTAATTTCTTTATGACTGGAGATCACATTCCTAAGTTTCCAGTCTTGTATTAAAAATGCGGGTTTACTTGTAAATTCCTAAGTTGCCCAATACTCGATCTGTTACTTATAGTTGTGGAATTTCTAAGTCCAATATCTCCTTTTCTTTCTGGCTTTCTGTGAGTTGCTCGTATAAAGTTTGCGCTGCAGTGTGTGTACTGCCTTTGATTTCACTACATTATATCTCACAATCTTCAGCTCAAATCACAGATTGTGTTTCCACCGAATTTTCAAATAGAATTCATTGTATATTCCGGCTATCACTTCAAACCAATCAAATATCTCTAGCACTACGTGGGTTGTTTCATTTAAAATATCCCCTCGCGTGTTTTAAAATATTAATTTTAATATTCCACGCGTGACCTCTGTTTAATCATGCGGTAATATGTAAGAAATCTTGAGTATCACAGTGTGACAATAACGAATGTATAATGTAAGAAATCTTGAGTATCACAATATAACAAAAACGAATGTATAATGTAAGAAATCTTGAGCATCACAGTGTAACAATGACGTATGTATAATGTTAAAAATTTTCAGAGTATTACAGTGTGACAATGACGTATGTGTAAGTAAGAAATCTTCAGAGTATCACGATACGACAGCGTAGTGCATATAATGTAAGAAGTGTTCAGAGTATATTCAGGTCATTGCTTCCGTAATTTATGTTCAGTATAAAATTTACGTGTCAGTATTTGTCGATTTAAAAAAATTAAATTTGAAGACATAAATTAAAGGTACACGTTACGAAATAGAAACAGAAAAACAATGCACCACAGTGCCACCAACAAGGCCTGTTTTTAACACATAGAAAGATGAGTAAGGGGCAGATATGAGGCATATTGTAACACTGCATTCTGCGCAAAATTAACAGGAAACACTGTAACCCTTGTTAAGAAAATTTTTGACATCTAAAACATGTTTAGATTAGCCTAAATAAAGTTAACTATTGCGGATAAAAATAAGAACATCATTTGTGAAAAAAGCGCGTGTCATGTCACATTTTTCCAAACCCCCCCCCCCCTATCGTCACACAATTTTGACCCCCCCCCCCCCCTTCCTCACTTCGTGACGTCCTTACTCATTAGTAGTCGTCCACATATGTGCTAGAGACTTCCCTGTACTATGTGCAGCATCGAGAGGTGAGGGGATCAGTTCACTTCCTCTCTGTCTTTCCCTTCCCTAACACAAGAGAAAAGTCAAGTACCCATTTACAGCTGGGTAGACTGGAGCGTGTCGATACCATGAATCAAACCTGACGCCTTTGCCGCGAGAGACCAGCGCTCTAATCACAGCCAATCGAACTCTCAGGGTACATCTATATAACCTAAAAATTTGAATTTTACTTTAACTAAACTTTTTGTTGGAAAAATTATCATAGATTTTTGTAATGAAAGAAATGTATTCTTTATAAACAATTTTTATTTTAGTTAAGTATGATTACAATTAAGCTTAGCGCATATAATTAAGCTTAGCGATTGTCCTTTGTAATAAAATGTATTATTTGTATGCACAAATTTTTACAAATTTTCGTAATTATGCGTTGATGTACATTTTTTTCTAAGAAGGGGTCCGTAGTCTTCAACGGACAATCAAAGAGGCCCATGGCACAAGAAAGGTTAAGAACCGCTGGTTTAATGAGAGAAAATGCATGTACCGTTTGTAATAACTTTTGTTTTTAGTTTCCCACTCGGAAATGACCTATATGTAAAAATAGCTGATTAATAGCGGCGAGGGTGACAGAAAGAGAAGGAATGCGGATATTCAAGTGTATTGATCGATCTGATTGGGCAATGCCAGAATGCGAAAACCAGATTGTGACAGAGGCAGACAATTTTGTTAACGTTGTTCTGTTAACTTTGTGCCAGGAGTAAATTGTTGTTGTTCACTTTTTACTTTAGTATTCAACTGGCAGAGTGGTGAGAGCGCTTGCCTCTCAGCGGCAAAGGTTCCGGGTTCGAAACTTGGTAGCGTAAGGGTCTAGTCTTCTTGGTTTGTAAATGGGTATCTGACCCTGCTCTTGAGTTAGGGAAGACGATTGCAGCAAGGAAGAGAACTGGTCACCTCATATCATATAGCTGGAACTAGTATGGAGAAGTCAGTAACACTTCATCCCACTACGGCAGTATTTGCTTTGAGACTATATTTACTTTTTTTTTTGAAACCTTTTTCGCTCCACATTTTTCTTCTTTCTACTGCCGCTACTGTTACTTTTTCCTTTTGTTCGTCCACTCCCACTACTACGGCTAGTTCTGCCACTGCTACTGACTTGAGGCTTCAGCTGCCTGTAGTGGCTAAATCTATTTAGATCAGCAAAGATCTGCTTACCTTATCATTTCCCTGGAGTGTGCGTGCACCTTTGCCAATGCTGGTTGTCTGGATGAGTTAGTCTAAGGATAGTCATCATCATTATCGACGTCATCATCATCATCGGCGTCATCATCATCATTGTCGGCATCATCATCATCAACGTCATCATCATCATCGACGTAATCATCATCATCGACGTCATCATCATCATTGTCGGCATCATCATCATCAACGTCATCATCATCATCGACGTAATCATCATCATGACGTCATCATCATCATCATCATCATTGTAGTGGATTTGATGGTACTGTATGGTTGTGATATTACCTAGTGTGATGCATGAGGTCAGCTGTGAAGGCTCCTGAGATAAATGTAGCTGTGAATTTACAGAAGGCCCTTCTTGCTACCACTTACGACCTCACACATATCTTTTTTTCTAATGAATGTGGCTACGTTAAAAATCTAGGGTACTGATATGTAATGTGTTGTGGTAGATTACATACACACGCACACAGATATTTAATAAGTCTAATAATATTAATAAAATTTATAACACTCTGAACTAACTCAAGCTGTTTAAAATTTTGATATTTAAATTTTCTTTAAGTTTATTTGTTCTGAACCAAGGTTTTATTTTGGTCAGAACATATGAAAGGTTTTGAAATTATGAATGAAATGCATGAACATATGGCATAATAAATGAAAGGTGTGTACATATGAATTTTACAAGACTAGTTAATATTACTACTGTTTATATTTGTAATTTATCTGGGAGAACGATTAATGGATGTGCTGTTGGGGTGGCTTCATCACTCCCAGTCTATGACTACCAAACATTGTCCATTTACTGATGGGAGGAATACAAGTTTATTTCCCAACAGGGTATGTTCTAGTTGATGGGAATATAGTTGGTGTGTTAGTTAGAAAATAAGTTGGTGAAGGTCCAGCAGGCCAGACGCTCACGTATCTTGACTGAGTAGTTCTGGTGCTGGAATCTGGTGGCCCCACCTCTCCGTGCTTGGGGGCAATATAAGGCTGCACTGCCAAAATACTATACTGCACGGGTCCTCACTTGTATTTTACAACACAGCATTTGACACCACTTTGGTGCCAAATAAAAAACTCACAGTTCTGAAATAAAAGTATTGGGTCATGTGTCAGAACTTTACCTCCTGAGCCACTTCTACACTCAACACTACACAACAACACCACATAGACGGGGTCAGATCTCTCTGACCATACAGCACATCTTACCAAGTTGGTTTCACATAGTATAAGTTCCCCAAGACTACATATTCTGAAATATGTTCATTAGCTTCCTGCCATTGAATAGGATAGGTGATATGTTCCACTGATCTCAACACTTGATCCGCCCTTCATAATCCTTGCTGGCGTTTATGTATTTTGTTTGTCTCTAGACCCTGAACTGGGGCTGGGGATCTAGAGCGAATCCTTACTTGTTGTAAGGGATAGATTTTGATATGGCAGTATCAAATCACTCGAAACATTAAACAATATTAAAATATACAAAGAAATACTTTCAGTCTTACCTGAATTATGAATAGAGAACACAGTTATATGCTAGCAAAACTCAGCTGAGCTGCTGGCTCTAGTATGGCGTCCCTCTAAATATTGCAATTAGCTTCTGGGAATTACACCACTGAAGAATTACTGTGTCTACTACTGGACAATTTATGTTGAATGGCAAAAATGCGCGTCTGAGCGCCGATAATATGTTTATCTGTGGCCAATCACCGCCTTTCCCCCTTTTCAAATTTCAAACCTCCTACCAAAAGTCAATTCAGTCATACCTCAGTCAAGTATGTATTATTGTCTGTTGGTCCGTCTGTCTCTACTTGCGTTTTTTACAAAAAACACACTTGTTTATACATGCATTTCCTACACGAATCTGCCTTTAGAGTTATTTTTAGCCACAACTTTCCACTAATTCCCCCTCTCTTTCATTCATCTAGATTTTAGCACTTGAGTCTCAAGGCCGCAATTTTTTGAAAATTAGTGACATGTTTTTGTTTCAATGCAGTCGCTCGCTGATATGAACAACACAGTCTTTTGTCAATATCTTCATTATTATCTATCCGTCTGTATAAACGAAAGCATATTATTTCTCTGCTCAAGATGGGCCATCAAACTAGCTAGTTTTTATATTCCTAACATTATTATTAAGAAAAAGTTACTTTTCAAGGTTAGTTGTTTTTTTGAAATATGTTCGAGCATCTTCTGTAATGCGTTTGCCGCTGAATTCAAATAAAAGGGCTAAGTATCGTAAAAGCGTCCAAGAAATGACTGTTGCGTATAATAGCTAAGGTCCCTTTTGTCAATTTCTTTACCTTGTGTCAACTTGGGGACGTGAATTTTTTTTCCTTTCCCCACCAATTGCGTATTTTTAGCCTTGCTAGTTTCAAGCACGTGTTCAGTCATATTTTTCTTTTTGATCTCCGTTCTCATCCCGTCTACAATGGTAAATGTTTTGCCTTCACGTCTAACAAGTTAATTTTCATGGCGGGTAGTGACCCGCGGCATGGGCGATCATGTCTTCTAGTAGCTTACGCATTATTTTTAGCCCTACATTTTATCTTTGGAGATATTTTAACGTTGTATCACGGTTAAATTTATCACAATCATCGACGTCATCATCATCATTGTCGGCATCATCATCATGAATTTGTTGTAGGTCCATGGTCCCTTGGCAGCTTAAGTGTAATGGTGATGATGAGGGATTGTTTGCCTTCCACCCTTTTCATGTTTTTTTTGTTTTTGTTTCATGCAAATATAATTCCTTCTTCTAACTTCTTCGTTCTGGTCTGTCCATGGTGGTTCGTTTTTTGCTAAATGATTATGTTTTCTTTCCTTCGCATGCATATCAGATTTGCTTGCCTATGACTTTTGTTGTTGTTGGTGTCATGCAAATGTATTTCTTCTGCTGACTTTCTTCGTTCTGATCTGTCCATGGTGATTCTTTCTGCTCACAGATTATGTTTTCTGTCCTTCGCATTCGTGTCAGATTTACTCGTCCCTGACAGTTTTGTTTTATGCCTTGTCCGAGGGATTTAGATAGGGCGCACATCGAGGAAGCCTGTTGATAGCATTACAAGGCAGTCCTTGTTCTGGAATCCACAGGGAAAGAGAGGCAAGGGTAGACACACACACAAAAAGAACGCACGGAGAAGAGAACTGGAGACAGCAAAGACAATGATGAGGAAGACATAAATAGAACTTGAGCAGATGGCACGTGACAGGAAGACTTGGCATGTGTTTGTTGAAGGCCTATGCTCCTTGGGGAGTTAAAAGGTGGTGACTGATTGAGGCATTTTCATAAAATATTTTAATTGTAGTTGTACTTAGAAAAGTTCCTTGCATTAAGCTGAAAGTCTCGTGTAGTTCCCGATATTCTCTGATGAGATACAGGAAAAATGTTTACTGCTAGCTCAAGCATGCCGTACAAGGCGATTACCATGAGGTTTGTGCATGAAACTGGCAGTCTCATCACGTAAAACAAATTGCTACAGGGTCAAGCTACCGCGATTACTCCGTGCTCCATATGGAGCGAACATGATGATCAATCAATCAATCAATCAATCAATCAATCAATCAATCAATCAATCAGTCAATCAATCAATACCCTTTAGCTCTCCGAGGAGCATAGGCCTTCAACAAACACATGCCAAGTCTTCCTGTCCTGTGCCATCCGCTCATGTTCTTTCCATGTTTTCCTCATCATTTTCACCTCTGTTTCCAGTTCTCTTCTCCGTGTGTTTTTTGGTCTACCTCTGCCCCTCTTTCCCTGTGGATTCCAGAACAAGGACTGCCTTGTAATGCTATCAACAGGTCTCCTCAATGTGTGTCGTATCCATCGTCAGCGTCTTCTTCTCAACTCGTGTGTTACCAGGGCCCGGAAGGGGAGCAACGAATTGTAACACGGTACCCTACCATGCATGTCGTAAAAAGCGACTAAGGAGCATTGGACATGCGGCTAGTTACCCCATCCCGTAAAAAACTTTTTACCAAATAACTTCAACAAACATGGAAAATGATGATGATGAAGCTGAAAGTCAGAAAGTAAAAGAAATTGTCTGATCCATTCTATCAGACCTTTCTAACATTTTCTTTCTTTTTTGTTTTTAAATAAATCTTTCTTTCTTTCTTGTTTTTTATTATTTATTACATCAGTTGGGAGATTAAATTCATTTTTTGAAGTCATTTGATACCAGTTTTTTTTTTTTTACATTCTAAGCCAATAAAAACTCTATATTGTGAGCTAATTTAGCAGCGTTGCAATGTTTGTTAACTCATTATATCCGGAATTGCTACCCCGCAATGTTAGCTGATATTCCTAAGTAGGTGGCGTGGGGTGGGCACGGACTCCAATAAAAGTCATTTATAGAAAACATATTCTTGTTTTAATAACAGCGAGTTTTTATTTTTTAAACAGATTATCAAGCGTTTCTTCTTATTTTTTGTTTTGATTCTACCAGGTCTTCATTCTAAGCAATTCTTTCTCTGACAATTTATTCAAGTTTAAAAAAATATTTTTAAAGAAATATTTCTCATGTCTGCAATTTTCTTCACGTAGTTTTGGGTCTCTCTCTTTAGCTTTTATCTTAGGAATTCCAGGAGACTCCCTGGAAACGACTTTCTCAATGTGTGTCATATCCACCTCCATCCACTTATGTGTGTCATATCCACCTCCATCCACTTATGTGTGTCATATCCACCTCCATCGACTTTTCCGCACTTCTTGTTCCACTGGCACCTGTCTGTTTCAACACGCACTGCCATGTTAAATCTTCGTAATCTTCTATTCTGTGCGAGCACTCAGTACTCTCAACATTTCACTGTGCTGTTGAGTTGACAGAGTTCACATATTTTTGAATGGCGATTGCACTCTGATATAACTAACGGACTGTGGTCTAGGCTGAAATGCTCGTGCCTCGTCCCAAGAAGGCCAATATATATATATACATATACATACGGACTAAATGTACTGGTTATCGTTCTTCTTGTCCTCCGAGTTTCAGAACCATTAACTATACAGCACGCTTTTTCCTGTCATTTGAGTTGAACATTCTTTTTTTTTTTAAAGCAGACATCCTTCGATTTCCTTGTATTTCCCAGTTCAGTGAAAGCTGCTCTTGCAATGTCTATCCGCACTTAATATTACTGTTCGCTCCTCTAGCTGTGCCAACGTTCCTGTCAAGAAAATGCATTAAATTCACGGCTTATTCTGGTATTTCTAGTCGAACATTTCAGTTGCTCTCAATATTTTGTTTTTTCCGTGTCCGCATTCATTTTCCTACTCTTACTTACTTAGTCGTTCCCCTTCTACCGTGACGTGTAGAGGTTTGGAAGAGAGAGCGCCAGACTATCCTATCAGCTGTCTTCCTCCTGGCCTGGTTCCATTCTAGTCCTCGGTCCTTCAAAGATTGTCTAATGTTGTCCTCCCAGCGGACTCTGGGTCGTCCTGGGGGTCTGGATCCTTGGCTCTTTGTTTCCCATGCTTGTCGTGGTAGCCGGTCTTCTCCCATTCTGCAGACATGGCCAAACCATCTTAGTTGGGACTGTTTTACTTGGGTCTGCAGGGGGTGGGATTTAAGGCCTTGACGTATCGTCTGGTTGCGTACCATGTCTCTTCTTGTTACTTCAACCACCTTCCTCAGATACCTCATTTCTGAGGTTTGGATCTGGCTTTTGTGGGTTGTAGTCATTGCCCATGACTCGCATCCATATGTCAAGACTGGGACATAGGTGGAGCGGTATACAGCCATCTTCGTTTTCTTACCAACCTCTCTCTTGCTGAGGAATCCTCGATTTATGGCCTGAAAAAGTCTCCCAGCTGCTGCTTTTCGAGTGGCCAACTCATTTTCCTACTCATTGAATTAAATTGTCTCCTGCTATGTTCAATTTTCCTTGTTTGTATTTGTCTCCAGTTCCGTATATCTAATTCTCTAATCCTTTGTGTTCAATTCCTAGTTTTATGTGTTTAATTTTCCTGCACCTTTTACCCGATTCCTCATCCCTGCACGTTTCTATTTACTTTATTTCTCCAGTTCTCTATGTTCTTCAGCCCACTGTGCTCACTTCTGCATTTTCTGTGTTTTAATTATTCAACCCAATGTTTAATTCTTTAGCTCTCTTCTGTGCAATTATCTAATCACCTTTTTTAAATTATCCAGTTTTGAGTGTTTAATTGTCCAGCTTCAGTATTGAATCCTGGATTTGATTTTTCAGATCTTCAGAGTTCATTCTGCATTCATCAGGGTTAATTCTACTAGTTCTTTCTAATGATTTCATTTGAGATGAATAATATTTGTTCCTCGAATTTGTTTCTCAGACCAGTTCCAAACCTCAGAAATGAGATGTCTGAGGCAGGTGGTTGGAGTAACAAGAAGAGGAATGGTCCGCAACTAGACGATACGTCAAGGCCTAAAAGCCCAACCCTTGCAGACCCAAGTAGAACAGTCCCAACTAAGATGGTTTAGCCATGTCAGCAGAATTGGAGAAGATCGGCTACCACGACAAGCATGGGAAGCTAAGAGCCAGGGATCCAGACCTCCAGGACGACCCAGAGTCCGCTGGGAGGACAACATTAGACAATCTTTGAAGGACCGAGGACTAGAATGGAACCAGGCCAGGAGGAAGACAGCCGATAGGATAGTATGGCGCTCTCTCTCTTCCAAACCTCTACATCTCACGGTAGAAGAGTAAGTAAGTAAGTCCTCCAATTTGTTTGTTTACCCATTTAATGTTTACCCATCAACGAATAATAGTCGGTAGGTTTCAGTTTCTTATTTTAGAATTCAAAGACTGTTCCACTTTTGGGAAGTCTGTATTTATTATATTAGACATGGTTTTGCTATTCATTGTTAAGTCTGTTGTAGCAGGTAGCTTGTATAGCACTCCGTTGCGTCACCTTGTATATCGTTCATGACCGAGGGAGACGTTTCATGCTGGGAGAACATGTCCCAGCGTTTGCTTCTTTTGCCGCAGGAAGCACTGATCATATTCTGATTTTCCCCCATTTCACGAGGTCTGTGGCTGATAGTAGAAGATCCTACATTTATCTAAATAATGAGACTGGGTCTTAGAGGTGCCATGGGCGGGGCACCATGTCAGGGATCTCAGCAGAGATTCTTCCAACTTAGTCCATTGGCCTTGCTGCGCTCGTTTCTGTACCTGTTCTTTAAAGCAATGTTATATCTACTACTCGTGTATGTAAAATAAAAGACAAATCAGTTTTTTAAAGACTGCCCGAACAACCATGAAAGGATCATGTTGCAATGATAGATCAGCGATAAGGATTAACCCAAACGCAAATCAACAAGACAGCGATTTTCAGAATTAAAATAACACCCAAACAGGGTCAATGTGTCTTCGTCGAACCGCCTTCGCATACGCGCCGATTAAGATAACTAGGTCGGGAATGTCCAATTTGTCAACCGGAGGAGAAGGTAACATCGAAAGATGATAGCGCAGAGTAAAGTAATGACTAGGTAAAAGAAAAGACATGGCACAGTACGAGGGAAGCAAAGTTGGTCACAGAAAAATATAACGACTGAATTTTGACTCGCCACAAAAAGACGACACAGATTAACATAATGGTTGAAAATTTAGATATATTTACAAGCAATCTCACAAAAGAAATTCTAAAACCAGAACTTAAACATATACCAACCAAATACATTCTAAAAACAATAGTTAAATATATACCAAACTTCCAAAATAATTTCAAAATAAAGTAAGATTTTTGTTTAAAAATTGTGTACTGAAACAAAAACCGACAAACGCACAGAACAGAAGAAGAAAAAAAAAACCCAAACAAACAAAAAGAAAGAAAGAGAAGACGAAAACGAGCCCTCAATAATATAGTAGAAATAAAACACAAATAATAAAAAAAAAATAACAACATTACATTTTAAGTGGACCATTCTGGCAAGGATTACATCCAAAAGGAATTCTATTGATTATCTTTTGAAAAAATTAGAGGCTATAAAAGACAGAGCTAAGAGCACAAACCTAGAATAAAAATTCCAAAAAGAACAGGTACAGATAGGCGAAAAGCAGATATCTCGGCCAATCTTTACCGAAGTGTTAGCACTAAAACAAATCTTAAACGAAAACATAAATATCTGAAGAATACGACACATAACAAAAACAAAAAACCCGAACAATTATCATAATTAAATGCAGAAATCATAGCAGAAGAATGCAATAAAAGAACCATCAAATAAAGCATGAGAAGATTTCAACTTTGGGGATGACATTTTGATGAAGATACTAAATTGTGCTATATGAATTAGAACATTTCTATCTAACAGAATTTGGCACACAGCAAAGATTCCCCAATACAAAGAAAATCTTTGTGATGATTGGAATACAAAACCCAGAACAAGATGGACATGACGCTAATTCATGCAGACTAACTTCTTTTAACTTTTAAGTTAGCTATAAATATTAATATAATAGGAAGACGAGGTTCTGCTTGGAATGTATATATAAATATATATATAGTTGATCCTCCAACTGGCTAATCGATTAGAGCTGTCCTCTCGCGTCGAAGTTACCGATTTCCGGGATCGATACCTGGTAGCGTCACGCATCAGACTATGTACCTTCATTAAAGAAATTTATCTAATTTTGTTATTTCGGATATCATGATAAATGTCTTTTAACGCTAGCTACTTTCCGATGTCCCGATTGATGTATAATGTAAATTGGTCATTCTTTCTTCCCCTCCTCCCGCAATACCCCGAACAATGTATCTTCTAACTAAACACGTGCTCTATATTCTGAAATATTTGTATCTTCTGGCTCATCACTTTTCTTCTAATAGATGTTCTTCCAGCTCCTTGCTGTCGGCAGATAATTCGCTCCTGTACTATCCCCTGTGCGTCGCGATGTCGGGAACACGTCTGCCAATCCTATCTATATAGTAAAAGCGCGTGGGAGTTGAGCCGTCTGCTCATTACGCATAACTCGATCTTACTACTCGCTGTGAATAGCTGCTAGTAAAAAGTGTCGCAGTAAAAATCTGTCTCATCTACTGGGTACTAGCAATCACTTCTTCCCCGAGATGGTTCATTATTTTATATTCGATTCACGGAGAGATGATGGGGCCGACAGATTAGGTCTTCCATTGTGCGAGTTTGGAATAAGAGGGTTCGACGGAAGAGTAACGAATGGCATTTTTAGCGACGTCCGTGGATGTTAATGTTGCGAGTTAGCTAGAGAGAGAGAAAGAGAGAGAGAGAGAGAGAGAGAGAGAGAGAGAGAGAGAGAGAGAGAGAGAGAGAGAGAGAGACACACACGCGACTGGCTTTCCATTTAGGGTATTTAAAAATTCGATGTGTTAGAATGAATCTACAGAGTTGATTGAAAAGTAATTTCCTATTTTTAAACGGTTATTTCTTTACTCCAATCCATTTAATTTATACGAAACAAACTTCAAG
>JAMPIV010012032.1:0-61994 GCA_024509875.1 Oreohelix idahoensis
GCTTACTCTATCATATGTCCCCGTGCTCAGGGTTTCTCCCTTTTCACCTTGTCTTGCTGCTGCGCTGCCAGAAGGGCGTTGGTTGATAGACTGTGTGGGGTGGTTGGTACTTTTCTTGTAGAACTTAGATTTTCAGGAGGGGGGCGTTGAGGTCCAGTTTCTCTGTGGATTATCAGATAGAAGCCTGAAAGATTGAGAGAACTTGGTCAAGATTATTTTTTCCGTAAAATCTCTTCTGTCGGTTTAGTTTTAAGGCCGGTAGTTCAGCCAGCGCATTTTGATAACGCTCAGACTTTTCCAAAATGTCTTCAAGTTTTTCTGCCCCCTGCTCAGCGAGAAATCTCCGGGTATCAGCAGACAAAGTGTTCTTTATTTGTTCAGTTAGAACAATGCCTCAAAACCTTCGTAGGTAAGGGACAGCGAGAGCTCAAGGCACGTTGTCAATAACACTTCAAACGAGACAGAACTGCCTGAAAATTTCAGTAATTCTCTTCGAACATCATATGCACTCCTTTTCAGCGCCTGAGAAAGCTTCATGTTCCAACGCGACCTTTCTAAACCGTACAGAGTTGCAATTTTCTCAAATTTTTCTAGCCAAGTGTCAATCTTCTCATTTGGACAAGGGAAAGATTCTAGCGGAAAAGACATAGCAGAGAGATGAGTAGATTGAGTGTTAGAAGGATCAGTTAAGGAAGAATGAGGAGAAGACTCTCCATTGCTGGAGGTAGAGGCAGCACCACGGCTTTGGAACTCTAGAGTCTTAAGCGCCAGCTCATGCTGTCGTCGTTGCTCATTTTCTCTTTTCTCATGCTGCATCCTGCGAATTTCCATTTCTTCCTCAATCTTTTTCTGCTGTAATAGCCGATCTTCCGCTTCTTTCCTCCTAGCTTCTTCCACTTTCCTCTCCGCGTCATAACTCTCGAGTTCGTTTCTGACAAACGCTTTCGCTTCCTCTCCTTCCAGTCCCTCCTCTCTCGCTTCGTCTCTGAGGAGTTTTCTAAGCTTTGCTCTCTCGGCCATATTAAGTCAGTTACTGAGACTAGTGGAGAAAGAAATTAGGAAAAAGGATACACTGGTTCCTATCACTTGCGAGAAGAATACCAAATAAAAGATGATATGCTTAACCCTGGGATACCTCCTCCAAAATAAAATCTAACTATCGCTGCTATTAATCGGCAATAAAGCACCTAATGCAAACACGACTACGCCAACTAAATGGTAGTTAAGATTACTTCTGAAAATTAAGTTGCTACAGTGGAAACAAAATAATTATTGCAAAAATCAAAGAGAAAAATAATCCCTTAATTTTAAAATCCACTATAAGTTCGCCCCTGAAGACAGTTAGGGTGAGGGAGGCAATTAATCTGGACAAATAGTCCGAAAGGCACTCCTTAACTTAGTTCAAACACCTTCCTGCTTCAGAACCCTTGTGAATGTTATACACTCACAAAACTTTACCAGCGTTTAGTATTTCAAAATCATTAATTAACATGTATTCCTACAAAATCAACCTGTAAACCAAATGTATAATGCTTCTTAATGCTGCGGAAAACAATTTTTAGTCGTGTGGTCAGCACGCCCATAAACAGATCGTTAGTCTAGGGGATAAATTATTTAAAGATATAACAATTCACAAGACATCACACTCTTAATCTATATCAGAATAAAGAATCTACAGACGAGCTGATATTTGTCGTCTCGTCTTCCTATTCTAAGTTCAAAATCCTGATAGCCGAGTCCACATTTATCGTATCGTCTTAGGATTTTGGTTCAATTCCCGGTAACGAACAACCATTTGTCGTAGATTTTTGATAGGAGAATTAAGACTTGGGTTGGTCCCTTCTGAATAGATTAGAATAGGTGATAGACACCGTGAGAGTTAGTACAAGAAATAGATTCCACGAGTGAGATGATAGAATGGGATATAGAGGCTGTCTCTGAAAGCGAAAAAAAATTCTTCTCTCTCTCACCTATCTTCTACGACAGCTTTACAGCGTCAGACAGTCTACACACATATATATATATATATTTTACCTATATTTCTATCTACTCACGGGTACGCACATACACGTGACGACAGTTAAACACATAGACGTGGGAAATCTATAACAATACTTATATAAATATTCTAGAACGAGCTGACCAACACGCTGATTAATTCCAAGGGAAATTTTAATTATCATTTAAAATTTCTTCACAACACATAGAATTTACATCAAAACATATACAAATAGTCATAAAAATCTCAAGAGAATGCTACAAGAATGATAGCCCCGTTATGATATTAACTCTAGGTTTAGCCCACAGCCCCGTTATGAGACAGATGATGGCCCAAAGAGTCATAAATACATATGATTAGGGTCTAACATTGCCCTTCAAAAGGAACAATTTAATCAAGCAGCCCATCTTCCGTAAGGAGATTATAAAGTGGGTGAATCAATAGTTATCAAAAAAAAAAAACCTCACTCAGTCCACTTTCACTCGGTTCTTTCATCGGGATACCCTGGCACACGTGCTTACCTAAAAAAACTTGATGTTGTTCATCGTCTGGCGCAACCGTAGGACACTTCTCTATAGTGAATCTGTATTCTTTGGATAAAGCGAATCCCAGCTCTACAATTACAGGTTTCTTCCACTGTTTTTCGGGGAGCATTCACTTCACCAATTATGTTTTTAGATTACTGTTTATGTCACTTAGATCATTTAGGGTAAGCAAGTTTGAACGGGCACACAGAGTCAAAACACGAGGGTTTCCTTCATTTGGGAAAAACTGACCAGTGGACAACTTCTTTTTAACAGATAGTTTTGGTTCACTATACACTCTTTAAATACTTGTCGGAAATATTAATGTTATTTCTTGTAATCTTTCTCGCCGCCAAGCAGCATGTATATTTGAGTTTATTGTGAAGAAATAAAGTCTGGCTCAAAGGCCCAGTATAAACATTTAGTCTTTAGAAAACCGTTAGTGGGATTGGTATTACTGTCTATCTCTGATGGCACATGCACTGTCAGACCAGTGTTACTTGAAACAACCCACGTGGTTAAAGATAGGAAATGTCTATTCTTCTCACAAGTATGTCTCTTTACTACTAAACGCCGGCAAGTTTGGATCGCCCCAGTATTCACTGCCTAAAATGGAAAAAGCACATATAAAATAATTATACATACTATGTATAAGGATATAACTTATATTTTAAACTGCAAGCGTAGAGCTTATCATTTAACACTTCCCGTGAAATAAGTTATATTATAAAGTCAATCATCATGAATTTGAAATACATATAAATATATTTCGTCAACACTCATGAGACATTTAGCAGTTATAAGTGTCGTGAAACATTCTAAATCCACATATCTAAATTAAAAGGTAAATGTAAAGCCTAAAACATAAATTCAATAAAAGGGAAAGAAGAATGGTAAAGAACAGTGCTGTCACAATGACTGTACTCGAGATCCCCCTTTTTCTGCTTCGTCTGCATATTCTCACGCTTTCACGTTTACTAGTAAAGCCTACAGCAGCATACACGCGTTTCAACAAAACAATAAAACGTGTACGGTATTTCTTAGAAAACCTTGAGATGCGCAAGCTGCTTAATGAACTAGATTAATATTCCATTAATTTCATTTTATACACTAAGTTAACATAAACGAAAGGACAGATGGACTTAGGATAGAGAGAGTGAGGGCTGAACGGAGGAACGCCGGCAACACTAACACGCGTCTCGCGATATAAAATTAATGCCACCCCAAGCGTAAGGCCTGAAGCACTAACTTTTTTTCAAATAGACAGTGATAAAAAACACTACAAATACGAGGGTTAGGTTTAAAAACCTGTTTAATGCTTATTAGTAAACATGACATTATACTGTTTTATGTCTGAAAGCCTGACAGTACCGAGACACCACATCGTATCGAAGTGAACGGGAGGTAGAAGAAAATGCATATTTTGAACGCAGCCACTTAGCTCCATTAAATTTATATATTTGGGTTCCTTAGGACTTGCTGACAAAGAATATGTTAAGTGTTACGCAAATAGTCTAGGAATTAACAAATTATAGCCAAAAGAAAATAGTGAGGATGTCTGACAGCACCAAATCATAATCGCACAGTGGCATGTTTTGAAACCACCATTTTACGGGAAATAGGCCAACATGTTAAATCCGATTTGATTGGCGGGAAGTATATGTAAGGCGAACCACGATTAGTCGGACTGCAAATACTAATTTTGGTTGTTAGGGGAAACGTAGGAAGGGTAAATTTTTTTCAAAAGCTTTGTAAACATGGCCCTATTGGCTAGAACCGTTGATATAGTCAATTAGGAGCGTCTGTTCAGTGCCACATTTTAAAATAAACTTACTAAGAAACAGTGCGTTGAGATCCAGCTCATATTTTTTCTAAATAAAAGCCTGGGACAGAGGCAGATCGGAATTTGTGCCATAATTCATCGCCAGTCAACGTATTTGTTTATTATTTCCATGAATTGTGGTAAGATTGACATATTTGATATCTTTTTGATGAAAATTGAATGTAAATTGATAATTTATGTCTGTATATGTGTGTGGTTCAGTAGCAAACATGAGGCAAAGCCTAGATATTGCTCCAACCTGAACAGAACGTGTCGCAGAAAAGACACCTGCATGGAATTGCCAAATAGCACACTGCCACCTATCTTATTGACTAGAAGGAAATAATGCTGGAATTGCAGAGGCGTAGTAACCATTAGGGAGAAGAATACTGGTGTAAATTGTTTCAGATGAAGCTAGCAGTTGGCCTACCGCTCTGAACTCAGTGTTTGTTATGTATTGTGTTCAGTGTGGAAATAGATTATAAATTAGTTCTGAAGTAGGGGGTACAACCTTCTTGTTTCAGGGACCGTGGTCCTAACTTATTGAAGCAGCACCTGGTCTGAGTTTTGCTGAATCCAGAGGCTGATAGCATACCCCTTGGTCCAGATAGCGACCAGTGAGGTGACCCCAAGAACACGTTGAAGCAAGCGAGCAGAGGGAGACTGTTTCCTCCCGCCCTCACAGAAGATAAGATTCTGTGGCCAGAGCAGCTCAATTTTATGTGCCCCCTCTAAAATTGACAATATATTAAATAAAGAGGGACAATAAATTGTTTCAAATGACAGGAACTGTGAACTTTTCCCATACTATTTCCATCACCAACAAACACTTGAACTCATGATGATAAACAGCAACTTAGCTTGAAAATGCCAGTATTACCTCATAGTACGACTTCACAACTTACACACATAGGTTAATAATAATAAAATATGTCCATACAAAAAGATCATATCTATAAATTGTGTGTACATACAACTTGTAATTACATTTGATTGTGATTCCTGGTTCACTGTGTAGTTGAATCAGGATATCTATTATTGAAAGGAATTAATACATATATTTTTAAACTTTAACACTTGACTCATTTAAGATAGTCTTATAGAGTGTTATATGTGTGTGAGTGTCACAGTGTTGTAAAGTGTTGTGGAATAAATTAAATTGTTTATCTGTCTGTTGTTGTTGTGACTTACACTTCATCATTTTCATAACCCTAGTCATTCAACGTAGTCATCACATTATTCCAGAATAATTCTGACTGAGGTATAAATGTGGTAGCAAGTAGGATCATCTGTAATATACCACACTTATTAGATACAGATACCTTCACAGCTGACCTCAGTCAGTACATTAAGTCCCCTATAAATGTTTATATCATCCCACTTTAACACAATAAGTTAGTTTAGACAATGTATCTCGCCTGAGTATTAGCAGTTAAATGGAATTATTTTTATTAGCCGAATGGGTTTAGCTAGAAATTTATAATTTATCTTGCTTTCCACTGTAACTCGTCGACTAAAGAATATAACAAACTATTAAAATAATCACTCTGCTCACAGAACTAGTTTAAAATGAAATAGGCGATTAAACACTTTATCACTTCACAAAATACTAGAGATCTATTATATATAATATTTACCTCACGCAGAACTACAGACTAAACCATGAACTAGAATACTGTAATCTAATGGTAATCTAGAACTCGGCAAAATGTTGCCAAGCAACTCAGACTTCGCCAAAACACAGATATTTGATCTAGCACAGAGATCTGTCTACTGCGAATTTAAGAGTCAGAATGAAATTAAAGTTTAACATTCTGGTTATATCTATCAAACAGACAAAGAGGGGAAGGTTTATTTCGTAGAACGAAATGCTCTCCCCTTTCCGGCTTTAACGATACGTTTAACACCTAAGCGCATGTCGTAACTGCCACCTACTGACCGAGATGTACGCGGGTCAGTTGCAAATATCAGACACCCCGTCTGCAGTGCGGAGCGCAATTTCACACTTCGCCGGACTATCCCGACGAAAACTCACGCAGCTGCAAAAGGTAGACAATCCGTCTGCCTGCCATGTCCGACGGAGCGAATTCTCACACCCTAGGCCCAGAAATCTGGTCATGCAGCGCTCTGACCGGGGAAACTGCAGACGTTCTGTCTGGCGAGAACCGTATATTCACAGCTATCGTTCGACCGGCAGAGACTGATATCTACGTAATCAAGTTACTCTTCAGTATGAGAAAGAAAAACGATGATGGGAAAGAAAATATATTTTTTGCAACGAACAAATGCGAAAATATAGGAAAAAGGTAAAGAGAGATAATAAAAATAGAGGACACGGGTGGAAGGAAAGAACAGGATGTAGAAAATTTATAGATCATAAATGTCTACGTGACATGTATGTATTATTACGTAGATAATTTTTGTCCATTAGTACGATGCTAGTTTATTTTGTTTTATTTTATTTCAGAGAGTCCAGCAGTCTGTGCTGGGTTATATGGTGTTACGTAGAGAATACCCAAATAGTTTGGTTATATGGTGTTGCTTAGGAATTGCCTTCAAAGTAAACTTGTGGACAACATTGTTTTCTGTATGATTCATATGCTACCTGATATGGTTTCATTAATAAAAGTGGGACCCCAGTCATCAAGAGTTTTTCTGTGACTACGGAACGAGTGTGAAAGTAGGCCAGAGAGAGTGACGACAACATTACACACGAATTCTTATTCTTCTTCACACATCGTCTTCGCACCGTCATATATATATATATATATATATATATATATATAATATATATATATATATATATATATATATATATATATATATATATATTTGACATGGGGTAGATACGCGTGTTAGATATAAGCGTGTGAAAATTCAATTAAGCTGTCCCATGCACGTCTATGTTTATCGACTAGAAAATGTGTTATATATGCAACGATGAAATTACTATGCTTCTTGATGAATAAAAGAGCACATTTTTTGCAATGTAATATACACAAAAGTAAAAAAAAAAAAAATCGATGTGTTAATACACATGCATGATATTTTCACGTTCTTGCCTTGACTGTGACTGTACAACCTTTGCTGTCACTTCTTTTCTTCCTCCAATGATTTATGATCCCATTCCAAGCCTTACTCTTGTCTGTCAGATTATTACATTGATGGTTCAGTTTCTTCCACTACGTCATATTGAACTGTCAAGTATCACTTCACTGTTATTTGTTCCTATTGCTACCCTACCCGCTGGCCTGCATAGCGATATCAATGTTCATTCTGTTAGATGTCCATAGGATTTGTACTACTGCTCTGTAAAACCAAACAAATACAATTAATAAAAAATTATTATCCTTGACCTGCTTTTATACACCATATTATCATTTTAAAATTATTATCTAAATAATGTTATCAGACCTGAAGGTCTATTATATTTGGACACGCGCCGTTATATAATCGACTAGGTTGAACGGGTCGCGCCTCGCCATAAAATTTAATAGTCAATTGTCGTTAACAATTGTAAAATAAATAATGAATTAGATAGCGTATTTAAAATGTCATCACGTGATGGTCTGATTAGAGAACATTCTTTATTAGAGAGTTCACTTGGCAACTTTGGATGGGTACTTAGCTGCCTCTAAGATTTCAGTTGGTTTCTGCTCCAGCCGCGGCTTGTTATTTGCAAGTTACGGAATGGTCAAGTCTGGTGGCCGCAACACGTCAAATGTAGTAGCGTGGGGCAGTTGCAAAGATAGTCTTCTTCTTCTCTGATCCTTAGCCGTCGACCGTCAAAGCAGTCAGTAGCCATCACGCCTGGTGGCGTCTTGTAGGGCAACAACAAATTGATTCCACTTTGCTCGGTCGGTGGCCATCCTTCGTGCAGTATCCTTCTTCTTCCTCGTTCGCCTTCAGACTTCCACATTTATGACTCTAATAAAGGCAGTAGTCAACTCAAGGTTCCCGACATCTCCAAACAGTTTTTCGTTGAATAAAAAAAAAAAAAAAAAAAAAAAATAAAAAAACAGAAGTGGGTTGTTGCTATATGCTACTCCGTTCATTACAGCTAACAAGGGGAGGTTATTTGGGTCAAGATGGCGGACTTGAGATAACAAGGGGGAGATAACAAGAGGGCGGGATGACTTTTTATATAAGGAAATACTCATTACGCAGGTGGAGCAGCAGGCGGGATGACATTTTATATAAGGGATTGAGGTGGAGCAGCAGGCGTTGGCGCATGACTTTTTATATAAGGAAATACTCAGTGTGCGGGTGGAGCAGCAGGCGGGATGACTTTTTATATAAGGAAATACTCAGTGTGCGGGTGGAGCAGCAGGCGGGATGACTTTTTATATAAGGAAATACTCATTGTGCAGGTGGAGCATCAGGTGTTGGTGCATGACTTTGTATATAAGAAAATACTCAGTGTGCAGGTGGAGCATTAGGTGGGGTGACTTTTTATATCGGGCGGGGTGACTTTTTATATAAGGAAATACTCATTGCGCAGGTGGAGCATCAGGCGGGGTGACTTTTTTATATAAGGAAATACTCATTGAGCAGGTATAGCATCAGGTGTTGGTGCATGACTTTTTATATAAGTAAATACTCATTACGCAAGTGGAGCATCAGGCGGAGGGTGATGACTTTTTATAAAAGGAAATACTCATTGTGCAGGTGGAGCATCAGGTGTTGGTGCATGACTTTGTATATAAGAAAATACTCAGTGCGCAGGTGGAGCATTAGGTGGGGTGACTTTTTATATAGGGAAAATGTGCAGGGGCAAGATGGCGGGATGACTTTTTATATAGGGAAAATGTGCAGGTGCAAGATAGCGAGATGACTTTTTATATAAGGAATTGAGGTGGAGCATCAGGCGGAGGGTGATGACTTTTTATATAAGAAAATACTCAGTGTGCAGGTGGAGCAACAGGCGTTGGTGATGACTTTTTATATAGGAAAATACGCCGATGACTTTTTATATAGTAATATATTAGTGTTTATTTTTAGATAACAAGAAGACGTTATTTATAGACATATATTAACTCTGCAGGAGTGATGCAGGGGCAAGATGGTGGGATGACTTTTTATATAAGGAATTGAGGAGGAGGGTAGGAGGAGGCGGGTGTATATATATATATATATATATATATATATATATATATATATATATATATATATATATATATATATATATATATATATATATATATAATTGATAAAGGGTGTTGCTATGCAACTGGTAGATAATGTTTGTCGTAGCTTTTATCAGGTAGGTAATAGATGTTTATATTGCTGTCTGAGCCGAGATGATAGTGATGACAATGTGAAAGTAAGGGGTAAGAAATAGTTTTATCACAAGGTGATCGTGTGAGAGAAAGGACAGTCTCTGGATAGAATAATTTATCACACAACAAGAAGTGATGAAGTGTTTAATCCGTTGGGGAGCGGGTTGAAGACCAGAACTGTAAGTTTTTACCGAGACCAGCCTTTGTTACTCGTGTGATTTAATTACCAAGGGGTGAAATTTTTTTTGACAAGAGGCAGAAATTTGATTACCAAGAGGGCGACATTTTTTTGACAAGGGGCAGTATTTTTTGGTAAGGGGGCAGTCTTTTTTTGACAAGAGGCAGAAATTTGATTACCAAGAGGGCGACATTTTTTTTGTCAAGAGGCAGTATTTTTTGGTAAGGGGGAGTCTTTTTTTTGACAAGAGGCAGAAATTTGATTACCAAGAGGGCGACATTTTTTTTAACAAGGGGCAGTATTTTTTGGTAAGGGGGAGTCTTTTTTTTTGACAAGAGGCAGAAATTTGATTACCAAGAGGGCGACTTTTTTTTTACAAGGGGCAGTATTTTTTGGTAAGGGGCAGTCTTTTTTTGACAAGAGGCAGAAATTTGATTACCAAGAGGGCGACATTTTTTTGACAAGGGGCAGTATTTTTTGGTAAGGGGCAGTCTTTTTTTTGACAATAGGGAGAAATTTGGTTACCAAGAGGGCGACATTTTTTTGACAAGGGGCAGTATTTTTTGGTAAGGGGCAGTCTTTTTTGACAATAGGGAGAAATTTGGTTACCAAGAGGGCGAACTTTTTTTGACAAGTGGTGAGAAATTTTTTAAAGAAGTATTTGCCGGTTGATCTATTTACCTATAGGTTGGCCATTTTGGGGAGGCCTGGGAGAAAATTTTGGGATCGTCTTTGGTGTTTGGAAGAAAACCTTTCACTAAAGTTTGAAAATAAGCAAGAAAGAAGTCTCACTACCTTCCATCTACCGTGTCTGTGGCACATCGTCGGTATTTCGTCGAAAGATAAAGTGTACAAACTCAAAGGAACATAAACTTGTTTCCGATAGTCTATATTTAACGCTGACGTTACCCACCCTAACGGACTATAGCAGTATGCATCATTCACCGATTACATTTGATAATGTCTTCCTCGCGAGCGCAGACCATCGATCGAGTTTAACAACGCGTGGTAAAAAGCACGTGCGTGTTGGTTTTTCTTAAAATGGTTGACACGTGCGAATAAAACTTTGGTAAGTCATATCTAAAAAGTTTGTTTCTACTATTGCTCTCTTGTGTTTTGAGGTTATCTGCAATGACGTGAACAGAAATAAGTAGCAGTTTTAGTCTTACACAGGTAAATCTCGTTGTAGATAAGTTTTTTTCGTCTACCAATACTAAAGAAAACTCTGCCTGTTATCTATTTTATTACGTTTTTCTAGCTAGCTATATTTAGACCTAACAGTACCCTCTATGGTACGAGGATTTTAAAACGAGTCAAGTTTTACGCGCGCTGTTTCACACTGGCCATCAAGCCTGTTTCTTTCTAGTGAGGTTACAAGCACGTGGTTGTTGCGTTTTCTTAAAATGTTTGAAACTGACTCTAAACTTTCATGAAATACACAAAAAGCTCCGTAAATAATGAATGAATGAAACATATGCGATTAGTAGATTTTAAAAAAAAATCCTCCCCTATCCTACATCCCACTATACGTAAAACCGCCACTCACGTCAAAAAAAAAAAAAAAACCTTAGTAACATACTACATAGATAACAAAGTTCTGCTGATATCACAACAAAACTATTTAAAACCTTACGGATAACTGATAATGACAGACTATCAAACCAAGAAAAGCTAACACGAATTATTTGTAATTCTCATCTATACTTATACACAAACACTGGGTGGTAGAAATGTTGTTCGGCAGCCCATCGTCGCTTATCGATTAAGCTTCTGGGTAATCAAGCAGCTGTTATCATGAGTCGTGTCTGAAAAAGAATTATTTTAGGTTGACATATTGTGTTCTTTTAAAAGAATTATATATTTATTACACTTAAAGACTCTTTGTTATCTATGCTGCCTAAAATATGACATGTATAAATATCGTGTGTATACATATTAATATCTGTTTAAACATATGTTGTATAAGTACTGTATAAAAAGACAACACCACCCCGCGTCACACAAAAATGGTATAGCCGAGCTCTAATACTTCTCTGTCGTCTCTAACACTGGACACCCACCGCTTCATGTTGGCCCTAGTACGATCAAGTCTCTAACACTTCACACCGCCTCTTCATGCAAGACCTAGTGTAGTTAAGTCTCTAACACGTCACCCACCCATCTTCCTGCTGGTCTTGCTATAGTGTCGTCTCTAACACATCACCCCCCACCTCTTCAGGTTGCTCTAGTACAATCAAGTCTCTCACACTTCACTCCATCTCTTCACAGTAACCGTAGTATAGGTAAGTCTCTAACCCTTCACTCTCTCACAAAGAAAATAAGCTTGTAAATTTAAGAGGCGAAACATTTAGTATAAGATTTCCTGATAGCGACAGCTAAAATGTATCTTAGAAAAAAAAATGTATGACCAAGACAAAGGAAGAGATCAATAGCCAGGTGTGTGTATTTTTTCTTTATCTATTCAGTCACCGCCTTCCACGCGAACTCAACTTAGAACACGGGGATAATCGATATGAAATTTCATTACAGACCATGTGTCGTGGAATATTCTAATCCACATATATAAATTATCAAGTAAATATAAAGCCTAATAAATACATATAATAAATAAAGGAAGAAGAATGGTAAAGAACAGTGCTGTCACAATGACTGTACTCGAAATCCCCTTGTTTTCTGCTTAGTCTGCAAATTGTAACGCTTTCACGTTGATAGTAAAAGCTTAATGTATTATACCCGCTTTCTTCAATGAAACGTGTGCTGTATTTCTTGGAAAAACATTGAGAGGCAGACTGCGTAATGACCTAAATTAATCCTAACATTAATTATACTGCGTTACCAAAACGAACGAACAGATGGACTAAAGGATAAAGAGAGAGGGAGGGCTGAAAATCAGGAACGCATGCAACACGCGTCGCGCGATACACAAATGCTACCATCACGCGTGTAAGACTACATGCACTAACTTTTTTTCAGACGAACAGTGATAAAATACACTACCCTTCCCAGAGTTAGGTTTTAAAATCACAAAAAACGCTTATTAGGAAAGATAACAATAGATGGGTTTACGGTTGAAAACATAACAGTACCCAGACAGCACATCTTCGAAACAGGAGGTAGAAAATACATATTTTGAACGCAGCCACGTAGCTCTTTTAAATTTGGATATTTGGGTTCCTTAGGGCTTGCTGACAAAGAATATGTAAAACGTTACGCAAATAGTCCAGGAATTAATAAATTATAACCAAAATAAAATAGTGGGGATGCCTGACAGCATGGAATCATTTCTGCTCATAAAATTTTTTTATAACGTGTTTGAAAAAAACCTTACGTTACATAAATAGCCTACCATGTAAACTCCAAATTGATTGGAGCGCAACAAATGAAAGACTAACCACGATTGGTCGGGCTATAAATACTATATTTCGTTGTTAGGGGAGACGTGAAAAGGTAACATTTTTTCAAACACTTGTCGAAACGTGGCCTCATTGGCTAGACTCGCTGATATACTCACTTAGGAGCGTTAGTTCGAGACCACTAGTGCAAATAATCTTGATAAAGCAACAGTGCGTTGAAGCCAGCTCATAGTTGGGTTAAATAAAAGCCTGGAACATAAGCAGATGGGAATTTGTGCCAGTAATTGTGCCAGAATTCATTGCTAATCAACGTATCTGTGTTTATTTCCATGAAATTGTGGTAAGCTTGAACCATTCAGTATCTTTTAATGAAAATTGAATGTAAATTGTTAATTTATGCCTGTATATATATGTGTAGTTCAGTGGCAAACAGGAGATAAAGCCTATAATGCTCCAGCCTGAACAGAGGGTGTCGGAGGGAAATAAAACGGCATGGAATGGCCAAATAGTACACTGACACCTGGATGATTGATTAGACAGAAATAATGCTGGAAGTGCAGAGGCGTAGTGACCATTAAGGAGGGTAATGCTGGTATAAAGTATTTCAGATGAAGCTGACAGTTGGCCTAACGCTCTGAACTCAATGTTTGTGTTGTATTGTGCTCAGTGTAGAACTAGAGTATCAATTAGTTATGAAGTAGAAGGTACATCCTTCTTGTTTTCAGGGACCGTGGTCTTGATGGTACTGAGCAGCACCTGGTCAGAGCTTTGCTGAATCCAGAGTCGGACAGCATACTCCTTGGTCTTTTTAGCTATCAGTGAGGTGTCTCCAGAGCCCAGGGGAGAATTCGAGCAGAGGAGTCCTTTCCTGCCGCCATCACGCAAGATAAGCTGATTTGGCCAGCTGAGCTCAACATTATGTCCCCTCATCTTGAAATGATTTTGTAAAAATAACATTCAGAGGGGAATTTAATTGTCTTAATATCAGGAACTGAGAACATCTCCAATACTAGTCCCAAAAGACAAACTATTGAAGTCATGATGACAAATACCAACAGAGCTTGAACAAAACAAAACCAGTATTACCTCATATTACCACTACACAACTGACACACATAGGATATTTTAATAATATATGTCACTACAATATTCATATTGATAAAGTCTGTACATATACTTGTAATTAAAATTGATTGTGATTCCTGGTTCCTTTGTATTTGAATCAGGACACATATACCTTTATGATAACCATGAATACATATTGTTATTTGAAAAGTTATCAGTGACTCCTTAAGATATTCTCATAGAGTGTTATATGTATGTGAGTGTCACAGTGTTGTCAAGAGTAGTGGATTAAATTAAATTGTTTATCTGTCTGTTGTTGTGACTTACACTTCATCATACACATACCCTAGACACATAACGTAGTCATCACACTATTGCAGAATAATTCTGACTGAGATATATAGATATGTGGTAGCAAGTAAGGTTATCTATAATACACTACTCTTAATAGATATAGATACCTTCACAGCTGATCTCAGTCAGTACACTAAGTCCCCTATAAATATTTATAACATCCCACTTCACCACACCATGTTTAATCAGAACGAGATGTGTTTGCTTAAACGACCTCTTGTCGAAATATAGACAGGTATTCATATACACGATGTTACAGCAGTTATACGCTAAATAGTCATATACACATAGGTGAATAATAGGAAGACTTTGAGATTTTTAGATAATAAGAAACCGATAATAGGGAGACGAATGTTACAGCAGTTATACACTAAATAGTCATATATACATAGGTGAATAATAGGAAGACTTTGAGATTTTTAGATAATAAGAAACCGATAATAGGGAGACGATATACTTAGACTTTGAGATAATAGGAAGACGATGTATTTAGATAAACGGTTTATAAAACACTAGAATAATGTCCCTCTGGACAATCTTTCAATTTTTCTAGATCTTTCTTTTTCGAGAACTTTCTGACGTTTTGTACATACAGTGTATTTAACGCTGTACAACCCAATGCCTAGTATCCTGGCTTTTGGCTGGGATCATGTGTCTACACACAGGGACCAGTGCAGTGACATTCATGTGTCATTTGGTCTCTTGTGTGAGAACACAGAGGATCACTAGGTGACATATTTTGTCACTGGGTCTTCTAGTGTTGGGGCATGTGGTCTTGACCGGGGCCGGGTTTGGGCTGGGAAAATGCGACCTCATTCGAGGAAAAAATATGCGACCTCAAGCGAGGAAAAAAAAAAAAAAAAAGAATCCGGCGTTTGGCTGGGATCATGTGTCTAGACGCAGGGACCATGACATTTATGTCATGAGGTTCATTGTGTTAGAACATAGAAGACCACTACAATGACACATGGTGTCATTGGGTCTTCGTGTGTTGGGACATGTGGTCTTGACCAGAGCCGGGTTTGGGCGGGGACAATGCGACCTCATGCGAGGAAAAAAATATGCGACCTCAAGCGAGGAAAAAAAAATTTGTCCCTACACTATAAAGGAGGGCACATAATTTAACAGTACTGGTCCAGATGTACAGCACAAATAACGCTGTGAAACCCAATGCCCTAATATCTGGCCTTTGGCTAGGATCATGTGTCTAGACACGGGGACCGGTACAATGACATTCATGTGTCATTAGGTTTCTTGTGTGAGAACACAGAAGATCACTACAGTGACACAGTTTGTCATTGGGTCTTCTTGTGTTGGGACATGTGGTCTTGACCAGGGCCGGGTTTGGGTGGGGCTAATGCGACCTCATGCGAGGAAAAAATATGCGACCTGAAGCGAGGAAAAAAAAAAAGATCTTACTGGTCTAATCTTACATAGACAGAACAATTTTGTTACTAAGGAATAGGCTTCTCAGCTGAAGATATTAGTCTTTTCTAGAAGAACATGGTCTGACTGATGCATACAGAAGTTTTGGACCCTATGACAGATCGTACACTTACATAGGTAAGACACACCTGTATTTACGACGAGTATATAGGATATCGTTCAGAAAGCAATGGCAAACTACTGAATGAACAAAAAATTGCCTTGAAAAATCACAAACAGCCAATAAAAGCTGGGGTTGATTGCCACGTCCTGTAAAGGATAAGCAACTAACTTTATATAGGATATATACATCAGATATTTACAGGATACATGAAGCACAACATATTAATTGCACTATTGACTTCACAGACCATAAAACTGTTTATACAGAGTTAGGTATAGGGACGCCCATTACAACATCTAAAAGATCCCCGCATTGGAAGTTTAAAAACAGTTTACTTAAACATGATTTTTTCACAAAACAAATAACAGCTCATTTTAGGATACACAGAACAGACTCCTGAACAAACTATTGCAGGATTTTGGGACTTACTAAAAAAACACAATAAGAGATAGGACACAAGCCCTGGCCACTTACATACACAGGAATCAAAAACACAAGAAAAGATATTAGAACAAGCAATCAAACTGACACAACAAATAGACAAAACGAGTCCGGTTATTCAGACGTTGCAAGACCAGTTAGAACAACATAAACATCACACATATAAAGGTGCAATGCTGAGAACAAAGTTATATACAACACAAGAGACTCCAAACAAACAGTACCTGGCAATAGAACAGAACATTCAACAAAATAAACAGATTCGCCAAATAATAGATACAAATGGACAATTTAAAACGAACAATATAAACAAATGTCGGACCATATTGGAGTTTTATAAACGGCTATATGCAAAAGAAGAAACGAGAACAGACGCACAAAACCTGTTTCTGCACTACACAAAGCCTCTCACAGAACAAGACAGTAAATGTTTAGAACAAGCACTTACGCTCGAAAGTTTGTGATAGGTATTAAACACATTACACCGAGACATAACACCAGTCCGGATGGCCTTACAGCAGAATTTTATACATTCTTTTCCCCCGTGCACGGACCACTATTAATTAAAGTCTTCGAGGAAGCTTTTCAGATGGGCGAACTTCCCGTAAGTTTGAATCAGTCACACGTAGTACTCTTACCAAAAGATAAAACAGACAGAACACTACTCAAAAGTACAGATCCATATCGCTTCATAACACTTACTTTAAGATTCTAACTAAAGCTCTTACAATTAAACTATAGCACGTTTCACTAGCTTTGCCCAACTTCAAAATGCTATATCTCAGCGAATATATAACGCATATAAGTGAAATTTTGTGTGTGAATTTGAAATGGTATAGACCCTATGAATTAAATTTTTCATTAAAATGCGGCCATTGGTTTCAATTTTCGTTTCTTTGCGAAATAATATCAAAATCCTACTTGCCAACACACATCACACACACACACATATTGAAATGTCTACAGTAAATTATACGACCTCATTTGCACATGATTGGTTTATCAAACAATTGGCATGATTTTAGCGTGAAATTGCGTGAAATTGCACTTCTTGAACATAAAACAGTTTATATCCGGTGTTACGCACACATTGTCAATCAAAGGTGTGTCTACAAAAATTATTGTGTGGTTAAGTAGGAAAAATGAGTCTGCGAGTACATTTTATGACATTACAGCAAATCACAAATAGGATTTTTAAGTATTTCTGCAATGAAGCTACTCGAGGAAAACGATATCATTCTATTTCAAACCCACAAAAGAGGACTATTCATACCTTGGGGATAAGCAAACGATCATTGCACCGCTGGATAGCGACATCTGAAATTTCTAATTCCAGTGTTTTACACACGAAAAATAGGCCAAGAGTGGTGGATAATTTTGACAGAGAATTGATCCGCAGAGAAATTTGCAATATGTTTCACAATAATGAGGCAGTGACTTTAAGGAAATTGAAAATTTGGTTAAGAAAGAATAATGACATTGATATTTCCAAATCTACGCTATGGAGGACTATTAGGAGTTTGGGATTCACTTTTAGAAAATATGTTGGTAGTAGAAACCTTATTTGTGAGAAGCCTCATATAGTTGCAATGAGAAGCAAATATTTACGCGAGGTCAGAGAAATGAGAAGAGATTGTTATGATTTTGTGTATTTAGATGAAACTTGGATCAATGCGCACCACAGTAATGAACGAGAATGGCAATCATCTGATGGGACAACTAAGAGACTAGTACCAAGCAGCAAAGGACAGCGCCTAATAATTGCACATGCAGGAAGCAGCCATCATGGGCTTCTAAATAATACTGAACTCATATTTGTTTCAAAATCCACAGATAATAGGGATTATCATACAGAGATGAATGGCAAGATATTTCAAGATTGGATTGTGAATCATGTACTTCCTTCATTGGATAGACCGTCGTGTTTGATAATGGACAATGCTTCATATCACAACGTTGTGGCACCAGAAGATAAAGTTCCTAATTCATCAAGTACTAAAGATGTAATAAAGATTTGGCTGACCAAAAACAACATTCCATTCAACGAAATGTCCCTGAAGCCTGAATTACTTGGAATTGTAAAAAAGACACAGCATACAAAGATATTTCACATAGACAAGGCAATCCATGAACATGGTCACAGATATTTAAGATTGCCTCCTTGCCATTCTCACTTAAACCCAATAGAATTAGTCTGGGCTAAAATTAAGGAACAGGTAGCAACAGAAAATAGAACGTTCAAATTAAAAGATGTTGATATACTTACAAAAGCCGCCATCTCCAATATAGCCAGGGATTATTGGAAGAAATGTGAGAACCATGTGTTACAAGAGGAAGAGGAATATTGGACGAATGATGGTTTGTCCTTCATTCAGCCGAGATTGATTATCAATTTCTCAGAGACATCTGATTATGATTCGGATGAAGTTTAATTTCTTTAAAGATGACCTTACCGTTATTTACAAGCACAGCAGAGGAGCAACGTTCCATTATGATATTTATGAACCGCAAAGTGGTGATACCTATTGAAATAATTAGATCAATGAAGGTCCAGTTTGGTAGCGCACTAAATGTCAATGACAAACAATGTCACGAGTATCTCGCATGCAGATCATTTAAGAAATCATCTTCAACAGGTATTCATATGCAAACGTGATGGCCACATTATTGTAATAGTAGACACGCCTATGTCTAATCAATTCACAGAATCTGTGACTGAAGTGGTAAAATTTCTTTTCTCGATACACAATAATTAGTATGCCGACAAAGATCAAAGGATTTCATTCGTTTATGGGAACTAGACAAGATGCACATATATAAAGTATATATTTGTTGGGTCTAAACCAATATAACATCGTACGCAAAAAATGGCATTAATAGGTTGGACGGTTAATCAGATAATTACATTTGTTTGAGGGCAAAGCTAGTGAAACGTGCTATAAAACCATTCATGCATATTCTGACTCCTGACGACCAACAGAACAGCGTGGCGCAGAGAAATATTAGTAAACATACACACTTTTTTTAAAGACCTGATTAATTACGCATCAGACAAGTGTGACCGTACGTTCGTCACTTCTGGCATTCATTCATGCCAAGATCCAAACATAGTTTATTATAAAGTACCATTTTAACTGAAACAAATGATTGATGTGAAAGTAAAAGCTAAAAGCATAAAATGACGTAAACTAACATTTAAATAGAAACAGACTATAAATCAAATTAAAGACATATTAATAAATAGGTTAGTTTTGGCTGGGGGACACGTGAGATTCCTAGCCAATGATTAAGCTGAATTGAGCTGGTAACGCACGTTATCCCCGGCGGATATCCCCAGCAAGATCAGTTAGAGCTAAAGCTGGAGAGGCAAGCAGAAGTGTGATTTGTGACCAAGTCTTGAACAAGTGGTTCAAGCAGTTTTTCTTGATGGAGTTTCCTCTTGTATTGTAACCAGAATATTGTTTGAGCGGAGTTAGATTCGCAGGCATGGAATTGTGTAATTCATTTTTGCTGAACATTTGTAAGTATTCTCTGCTAAGTTTTTCCATGTCACAGGTTACTTCGTCTACCGTTGAGAATCAATGGTTTTACCCTAAGTTTGAATTGCACTTTTAAAGCAAAGGAATAAGAAGATTGTCATATATGAAACAAAATGGAAAGATAAGGAACATGAACCTTTTCTTGGGCTAGAAAAATGGAAAATGCCTTCTTCTCTTGCGACAGCTTATCTTATTATGATAGTTCTAATGTATGTGTGTGTCTAATGTTCTGACGCTTAATACTTTGACAATAGACAACTAACGATGAATTTAAATGACAGGGTAACTCACAAATGACGATCAATGCTGTCAAAAAGAACGTATTTACAAGCGGCAGACTCTGTGCCAAAATGTAAAGACGATAAAATTACACATGACTTCTACGATCTCAGCTTAGGCCGATCCCATGTCCGGCTGAAAAAGGAGGATGGCGGCCTGCATGGAGGCCGTAAAGAGGCAGCCCCTCATCATGCAAAGGCACAACAGGCCAGTCACCTGTTTGCTTTAAATCACGATTACGAATAATACAAGAGAGAACAATGGACTGATTCTAAAGGCGACGACCTGGAACGGACTACGGACTACGACTTATGGAACTTGGAACATAAGAAGTATAAATGGAAAATAAGAGAAGCTGGTGGAAGAGATGAGGAAAGAAAAACTAGAAATCCTGGCAGTAACGGAAACGAAAAAATGGGACATGGATTTTGATGGCGACACGCTGCTCTACAGTGGTGTAGCCACATCTGAAAGAGCTAAAGGGGGCGTGGGTTGCATTGTGGCCAAAAACCAAAAAGAGAGTATCAAAGGATGGAACTTTATCACGGAGCACATTATGGTTGTAAAACTAAAAGAAAGAAAAACCATAGTCAACCTGGTCATAGTGTATGGGCCAAATGAGGATGAGAGAGCAGAGGTCAAGGAGGAATTCTTCGAGCTGCTTCAAAGGACAGTTGATGACTGCCTTGATGAACTTATCATGCTCGAAGATTTCATTTCCAGAGTTGGAAATGACCATGCTAGATGGGGGTGGAGTTATATGAAGATATGGAGAAGATACTCTATATGACAACGGAAAGCGACTCTTTAGATTCATTACCAACACAAAGTTTCACCATAAGCGCATACATACATACACTAGATGTGAACCAACAAGGAATGAAAAGTCAGTGATCGACTATTCCATAGCTAGGAGGAGCTCATTCAAGTATGCCCGGGATACTAGAGTCTGGAGGGGGCCAGAGATTGGAAGTGATCACTACCTGCTAACAATCAAAAGAACAACTGAAAGAGTTGCTTAGCCTAGGAACTACCCTACTAAGTACAGGAAGTAAGTAAACGAACGGGAGAAATGTACATTAAGACCTACAAGCTGAGAGAGCCATAAATTAAGACCAGATATCAGGGGCTTATTGCTGCAGCAGTGAGAAACACAGAAGAACAACATGATGACTTGGAAACCCTCTCGCTTAAATTCAAAGGCATCAGAAAGACAGTTGCTGCTGAAGCATGTGGTGAAGTCCGACATGGGAGCAAGAGACAGAGGACACCATGGTGGACAGAATGATAAGTCAGAAGAATTCAGGGCCACCACAGGTGTATGACAAGGTGATATTACAATAAAACGTGTACTGCATTTCTAAGAAAACCTTGAGATACGCAAGCTGATTAATGACCTAAATTAATACTAGCATTAATTACACTACGTTAACATAAACGAAAGGACAGATGGACTTAGGATAGAGAGAGGGAGGGCTGAAAGCAGGAACGCATGCAACACTAACACGCGTCTCGCGATATACAATTAATGCCACCCTCCCCGCGCGAAAGGCCAGAAGCACTAACTTTTTTTTCAAATAGACCGTGATAAAAAACACTACAACTACGAGAGTTAGGTTTAAAAACCTGAAAAACGCTTATTAGGAAACATGACATTATACTGTTTTATGTCTGAAAGCCTGACAGTACCCAGACACCACATCGTATCGAAGTGAACGGGAGGTAGAAGAAAATGCATATTTTGAACGCAGCCCCTTAGCCCCTTAGCCCCATTAAACTTATATATTTGGGTTCCTTAGGACTTGCTGACAAAGAATATGTTAAGTGTTACGCAAATAGTCTAGGAATTAACAAATTATAGCCAAAAGAAAATAGTGAGGGTGTCAGACAACACCAAATAATAATCGCACAGTGGCATGTTTTGAAACCACTATTTTACGGGAAATGGGCCACCATGTAAAATCCTATTTGATTGGATAGAAGTAAATGTAAGGCTAAACACGATTAGTCGGACTACAAATACTAATTCTTTGTTGTTAGGGGAAACGGTAGTAAGGGTACTTTTTTTTGAAAAGCTGTGTAAACATGGCCCGATTGGTTAGACCCGCCAATATAGTCAAATAGGAGCGTCAGTTCAGTGCCACATTTTAAAATATACTTACTAAGAAACAGTGCGTTGAGATCCAGATCATATTTTTCTAAATAAAAGTCTGGGACAGAGGCAGATCGGAATTTGTGCCATTATTCATCGCCAGTCAACGTATTTGTGTATTATTTCCATGAATTGTGGTAAGCTTGACATATTCGATATCTTTTTAATGAAAATTGAATGTAAATTGATAATTTATGTCTGTATATGTGCGTGGTTCAGTAGCGAACATGAGGCAAGGCCTAGATAGTGCTCCAACCTGAACAGAACGTGTCGGAGAAAAGAAAACTGCATGGAATTGCCAAATAGTACACTGACACCTATCTTATTGACTAGAAGGAAATAATGCTGGAATTGCAGAGGCGTAGTAACCATTAGGGAGGAGTATACTGGTGTAAATTGTTTCAGATGAAGCTAGCAGTTGGCCTACCGCTCTGAACTCAGAGTTTGTTATGTATTGTGTTCAGTGTGGAAATAGATTATAAATTAGATCTGAAGTAGGAGGTACAACCTTCTTGTTTCGGGGACCGTGGTCCTAAGTTATTGAAGCAGCACCTGGTCTGAGTTTTGCTGAATCCAGAGGCTGACAGCATACTCCTTGGTCCAGATAGCGACCAGTGAGGTGTCTCCAGAACACAGTGAAGCAATCGAGCAGAGGAGTCTTTTCCTGCCACCATCACGAAAGATAAGCTTCTGTGGCCAGAGTAGCTCAACATTATGTGCCCCCCCCCCCCCTCAAAAATTGACATTCTATTAAACACAGAGGGACAATAAATTGGTTCAAATGACAGGAACTGTGAACTTTTCCCAATACTATTTTCACGATAATCAAACACTTGAAGTCATGATGAAAAACAACAACCAAGCTTGAACAAAACCAGTATTACCTCATATTACTACTTCACAAATTACACACATAGAATAATAATAATAAAATATGTCAATACAAAGTTCATATATATAAACTGTGTACATACTACTTGTAATTACATTTGATAGTGATTCCTGGTTCACTGTGTAGTTGAATCCGGATACCCATTATTGAAAGAATTAATACATATATTTTTTAACTTAAACACTTGACTCATTTAAGATAGTCTTATAGAGTGTTATATGTGTGTGAGTGTCACAGTGTTGTAAAGTGTTGTGGAATAAATTAAATTGTCTATTTGTCTGTTGTTGTTCTGACTTACACTTCGGATATTGAACTTTCTCCTATTATATATATTGGGAATAAATAAAAATTTAAAAGGTATCCTTGGGTGAAAATAAATAAGGTTGAGCTCTCAGTGCCTGTGGTTGTCCTTGGATAATTATTGATAGATAAAATTGTTTAGTTAAATATTTTATACATTTACCTGTTAGAAAATGGCAGACCTGGCCAAATTTCGATCTGCTGCTGTGCAGACTGCAAAAGAGTTAGGAATGGAGGGACAAGTTATGATTGCTTATGTCACTACTGAATGTGACAAATTTATTGAACGCGAAGAAAGAAGATTAGAAAAAGAGGCTGAAAGAAAGTTAGAGGCTGAAAAAGAAATTAAGAGGCTGCAGATTGAGGCTGAGGCTAAGAGGTTGCAGATTGAGGCTGAGGCTAAGAATTTGGATGCAGAAAGAGAAGACAAGAGACTGGCTGCAGAAAGGGAAGCCGAGGAAAGAAGACAGACTGCAGAAAGGGAAGACAAGCGATTAGCTGCAGAAAGGGAAGCAGAAGATAAAAGATTACAAAGGGAACATGAGTTACGACTAAGGGAGTTTGAGTTTCAAGGCCATGCTCCTGAAAATGGTGCCAGTCCCTTTACCTCCGATGCTACTGCTAGTCAGGGAGCCTCAACCTCAGCTATGAACTTTCATTTAGATCATTTTGTTGAGAAAGACGATGATATCGAGAGCTATCTAAATAGATATGAACTATTAGCTACCACGTATGGGTTAGAGAGAGAAAGGTGGAGCTTAAAGTTATCTCAAGGGCTTCGTGGGGCAGCTTATGAAGTTTTTGCCAAAATGAATAGAAGTGATCAAGAAAATTATGACATGCTAAAGCAGGCTCTTTTGTTAAGATATGAAAAGAACGCAAAATTTTATAGGAAAAAATTTAGAAATGCTAAACTACTGTCAGGTGAAACCTATCACCAGTTCTCTGCACGGTTAGAGACATACTTGGAGAAATGGACTTCTCTGGGGAAAACCCAAGATCTTAAGGAAATGGTCCTTATAGAACAATTAAGAGAGTCCATGGCTCCAGACCTGAGAAAGTTTCTCATGGAACAAGGTGCAGAGAGACTGGGTGAGCTACTAAATGTTGCAGAAAGGTATCAAGTGGCTCAGGCAGAGGTATCAGGTAATAAAAAGAAACAGGTAGAAAATTTTAAGGCACCACAGAACTTTAATAAATTTGATCCTAGAGATCAAAACAAAGGTAAGCACCAGTTTGATAGGCCACGGTATGACAATAAAAATAAAACCCCACAATTCGATGAAAGGAAATATGATGAAAGAAAATTTTTCAACCAAAACAGGAGGTGGTGTAAAAATTGTAAGATGAACAATCATGACACTGACCATTGTAGAAGGAAACCTGTGTATATGGCCACCCTTCAGGTCAGGTCGACCTCAAGACAGGAGGAGGATATTCTGATAGATACCACTCCAGAAGAGATGAGGAAGGCACAGGCTGGGGATAAGACCCTCAAGCCTTGTTTTAGAAAATTGTCAACTTGTCATACAACTCCAGGCAAGGGAGATTTTTACATGAAAAACAAGTTGATTTACAGGAAGGCCGGAACTAGATCCAATGGTCACGGACAGTTGGTTCTTCCAAAGGTATATAGGGCAGACTTAATAAGGAGCCTACATGTGAAACAAGATGGGGACCATGAGAAAATTGGTACCATCATCCAAAAGGTGGCTCACAATTATTATTGGCCCAAGGCAAGGTGGGACATTGAGAATTTTGTAGAAAGGTGTAGCATAGCACATGAGGGAACACCCACAAGTAGGAACATTGATTAGGACCTGGACACGCCACGGGGCAAACGCAGGACTGACACTGAAAAGAAAAATAAATTAAATAAAGTGGACCAAATGGAATGTGAAGCCCCTTTTCACGGACAAGCTTCAATTTACTGTTTTACAATGGACACTATGCAGAGAGTGCAAAAAGATGTCTTACCCCAGGATAAGCCGAAAATCCCTCAATCGGACTTAAACAAACTGGAGGAAGAGGATGTAGAGAGGAAATCTCTCATCAAGAATTTTAAGTGGGGAGAAAGCCCCAAGAAATGAATTGGTAGCGGTCGTTTTGTGCATGATAATTCTGGGAAGAAAAATCATCACTATAGAGCTTCGAGTGGAAGAGACCATACCGGTGCATGGACAAATAGGTCCACAAAATTAAAGGTCCATATGAAGCGCTGTTAAGAACGTGGACTGATGAAAAGGCAGAGGAAAATATTACATCCTCATACCAATATGTGAATGAGCTGACCACTCGTTTAAAAACTGGCTGGAAACTTGCCAATGAAAATTTGAAACAAGCCAGGAAGAAACATGCTGCCTATTTCAACAGGAAGGCTAAAGACAGAGATTTGGCTGTGGGAGAGAAGGTACTGCTTCTTCTACCCGGTAGTCAGAATAAGTTACAAATTGGATGGCAAGGTCCATATACAGTTCTAGAGAAGGTGTCTAGAACCAATTATAAGATAGATAAGAAGGGGAAAGAAAAAATCTATCATGTTAATCTCCTGAAGAAATATTTGGAAAGAGAACATCAGGAAGAGACACACTTGTTAACCTTGTCCATTGCAATGGAGATGAAAAAGGAACCACTTTCATCATTTGAATATCCATTACACCCCTGTGAGACAGCGGCACAGGTGAAAATCAGTACACATTTAACTAAAAATCAGAAAGAGAGAGTGCAACAGGTTCTAGATAATCATACAGAGGTGTTAACAGACCGACCGGGGCATACAAACTTATTGGAATATGATATGAAACTGATAGACCCCACACCTGTCTGTATGAAACCCTATTCGATTCCTTTTGCTAAGGAGAAAGCTTTGAAGGAAGAGATAGACTATTTGTTGAAGGAAGGAATTATTTCACACAGTGAATCTTCGTATAGTTCCAGTGTTGTGCTCTTAAGGAAACCCTCTGGAGAACATAGACTCTGTATAGATTACAGGAGACTGAATGCTATCACAGAAGGACAGGTGGATCCATTGCCGGATACAAATCAGTTGTTTGCCAGGCTAAATAAAGCTAAATATTTCTCAAAAGTGGATCTGAGTAAAGGATACTATCAGATTCCAGTAAAGCCTGAGGTTAGACCATACCTAGCGTTTAGTACCTCAGAGGGACACTATGAGTTTAACAGATTGCCCTTTGGATTGAAGAATGCGCCTAGTGTCTTCTCTAGAATGATGAGAAAATTATTGGACCCTCTGAATAATCCATGCATCACAAATTTCATGGATGATATCCTTATAGCAACCGAAATATTTGAGGAACACATTGACTCTCTGAACATGCTGTTTAATCGACTTAGAGAAGCGAATTTAACAGCCCGACCAACCAAATGTTGCGTTGGATGTAAAGAATTAGAATTTTTGGGACACACAATCCATCAGGGAAACATGACCCCTGACCTCAAGAATTTAGAGAAACTAAAGAAAGCCCCGAGACCACAAACCAAGAAAGACGTGAGATCCTTTGTCTCTTTATGTGGTTTCTACCAAAAGTATATCAAAACTTTAATTCCATATGTGCACCGTTAACTGATTTGACACGTAAAGGAAATCCAGATCGAATTACATGGGCACCACAATGTGAATTGGCTTACCAGGAATTGAAGGAAAAGCTTACAAGCAAACCTATTTTGAAACTACCTGACTTAAGTCAAGAATTCATTGTAAGGACGGATGCCAGTAATATTGGGTTAGGTGCGACCCTGCTACATAAATCAGATGCATTGGATGGGGAATTAAGCCCAGTGGCATATGCTAGCAGAAAGTTGAATAAAGCTGAAACCAACTACTCAACTAGCGAAAAGAATGTCTTGCAGTAATATGGGCGATAAAGAAATTCAATATTTATCTGTATGGGAAGGCATTTAAGTTGCAAACGGATCACAAACCCTTGTCGTTTCTAGCGCAGGCTAGGCATGAAAATTCTCGGTTACTCAGATGGTCCTTACTTATGCAGCCATTTGAGTTTAGCATAGAGTATATTTCTGGAAAAACAAATCTGGGAGCGGATTTTTTAAGCCGACATCCGTGTGATGAGAATCACCGTAAGCCCCAGAAATAATAGGAAATTTCTCTATGTGTATATAGAATTATAGACTGACATAAAACGTCTGTTTTAAGAGGGGAGGATTTGTCGTGAAACATTCTAAATCCACATATATAAATTAAAAGGTAAATGTAAAGCCCAACACATAAATTCAATAAAAGGAAAGAGAAATGGTAAAAGTACAGTGCTGTCACAATGGCGTACAAAAATCCCCCTTGTTTTCTACTTCGTCTGCAAATTGTAACGTTTCACGTTGATAGTAAAGCCTACTGCATCACTACACGCTTTCTACAATAAAACGTGTACTGCATTTCTAAGAAAACCTTGAGATACGCAAGCTGATTAATGACCTAAATTAATACTAGCATTAATTACACTACGTTAACATAAACGAAAGGACAGATGGACTTAGGATAGAGAGAGGGAGGGCTGAAAGCAGGAACGCATGCAACACTAACACGCGTCTCGCGGTATACAATTAATGCCACCCTCCCCGCGCGAAAGGCCAGAAGCACTAACTTTTTTTTCAAATAGACCGTGATAAAAAACACTACAACTACGAGAGTTAGGTTTAAAAACCTGAAAAACGCTTATTAGGAAACATGACATTATACTGTTTTATGTCTGAAAGCCTGACAGTACCCAGACACCACATCGTATCGAAGTGAACGGGGGGTAGAAGAAAATGCATATTTTGAACGCAGCCCCTTAGCCCCTTTAAACTTATATATTTGGGTTCCTTAGGACTTGCTGACAAAGAATATGTTAAGTGTTACGCAAATAGTCTAGGAATTAACAAATTATAGCCAAAAGAAAATAGTGAGGGTGTCAGACAACACCAAATAATAATCGCACAGTGGCATGTTTTAAAACCACTATTTTACGGGAAATGGGCCACCATGTAAAATCCTATTTGATTGGATAGAAGTAAATGTAAGGCTAAACACGATTAGTCGGACTACAAATACTAATTCTTTGTTGTTAGGGGAAACGGTAGTAAGGGTACTTTTTTTGAAAAGCTGTGTAAACATGGCCCGATTGGTTAGACCCGCCAATATAGTCAATTAGGAGCGTCAGTTCAGTGCCACATTTTAAAATAAACTTACTAAGAAACAGTGCGTTGAGATCCAGATCATATTTTTCTAAATAAAAGTCTGGGACAGAGGCAGATCGGAATTTGTGCCATTATTCATCGCCAGTCAACGTATTTGTGTATTATTTCCATGAATTGTGGTAAGCTTGACATATTCGATATCTTTTTAATGAAAATTGAATGTAAATTGATAATTTATGTCTGTATATATGCGTGGTTCAGTAGCGAACATGAGGCAAGGCCTAGATAGTGCCCCAACCTGAACAAAACGTGTCGGAGAAAAGAAAACTGCATGGAATTGCCAAATAGTACACTGACACCTATCTTATTGACTAGAAGGAAATAATGCTGGAATTGCAGAGGCGTAGTAACCATTAGGGAGGAGTATACTGGTGTAAATTGTTTCAGATGAAGCTAGCAGTTGGCCTACCGCTCTGAACTCAGTGTTTGTTATGTATTGTGTTCAGTGTGAAAATAGATTATAAATTAGATCTGAAGTAGGAGGTACAACCTTCTTGTTTCAGGGACCGTGGTCCTAAGTTATTGAAGCAGCACCTGGTCTGAGTTTTGCTGAATCCAGAGGCTGACAGCATACTCCTTGGTCCAGATAGTGACCAGTGAGGTGTCTCCAGAACACAGTGAAGCAATCGAGCAGAGGAGTCTTTTCCTGCCACCATCACGAAAGATAAGCTTCTGTGGCCAGAGTAGCTCAACATTATGTGCCCCCCCCCCTCAAAAATTGACATTTTATTAAACACAGACGGACAATAAATTGGTTCAAATGACAGGAACTGTGAACTTTTCCCAATACTATTTCCACGATAATCAAACACTTGAAGTCATGATGAAAAACAACAACCAAGCTTGAACAAAACCAGTATTACCTCATATTACTACTTCACAAATTACACACATAGAATAATAATAATAAAATATGTCAATACAAAGTTCATATATATAAACTGTGTACATACTACTTGTAATTACATTTGATAGTGATTCCTGGTTCACTGTGTAGTTGAATCCGGATACCCATTATTGAAAGAATTAATACATATATTTTTTAACTTAAACACTTGACTCATTTAAGATAGTCTTATAGAGTGTTATATGTGTGTGAGTGTCACAGTGTTGTAAAGTGTTGTGGAATAAATTAAATTGTTTATCTGTCTGTTGTTGTTCTGACTTACACTTCATCATTTTCATAAACCTAGACATTTAACGTAGTCATCACAATATTCCAGAATAATTCTGACTGAGGTATAAATGTGGTAGCAAGTAAGGTCATCTGTAATACACCACACTTATTAGATACAGATACCTTCACAGCTGATCTCAGTCAGTACACTAAGTCTCTATAAATATTTATAACATCCCACTTTACCACATATATTGGGGTCTCGCTCCCGGGATATTGAACTTTCTCCTGTTATATATATTGGGAATAAATAAAAATTTAAAAGGTATCCTTGGGTGAAAATAAATAAGGTTGAGCTCTCAGTGCCTGTGGTTGTCCTTGGATAATTATTGATAGATAAAATTGTTTAGTTAAATATTTTATACATTTACCTGTTAGAAAATGGCAGACCTGGCCAAATTTCGATCTGCTGCTGTGCAGACTGCAAAAGAGTTAGGAATGGAGGGACAAGTTATGATTGCTTATGTCACTACTGAATGTGACAAATTTATTGAACGCGAAGAAAGAAGATTAGAAAAAGAGGCTGAAAGAAAGTTAGAGGCTGAAAAAGAAATTAAGAGGCTGCAGATTGAGGCTGAGGCTAAGAGGTTGCAGATTGAGGCTGAGGCTAAGAAATTGGAGGCAGAAAGAGAAGACAAGAGACTGGCTGCAGAAAGGGAAGCCGAGGAAAGAAGACAGGCTGCAGAAAGGGAAGACAAGCGATTAGCTGCAGAAAGGGAAGCAGAAGATAAAAGATTACAAAGGGAACATGAGTTACGACTAAGGGAGTTTGAGTTTCAAGGCCATGCTCCTGAAAATGGTGCCAGTCCCTTTACCTCCGATGCTACTGCTAGTCAGGGAGCCTCAACCTCAGCTATGAATTTTCATTTAGATCATTTTGTTGAGAAAGACGATGATATAGAGAGCTACCTAAATAGGTATGAACTATTAGCTACCACGGATGGGTTAGAGAGAGAAAGGTGGAGCTTAAAGTTATCTCAGGGACTTCGTGGGGCAGCTTATGAAGTTTTTGCAAAAATGAGCAGAGGTGATCAGGAAAATTATGACATGCTAAAGCAGGCTCTTTTGTTAAGATATGAAAAGAACGCAAAATTTTATAGGAAAAAATTTAGGAATGCTAAACTACTGTCAGGTGAAACTCATCACCAGTTCTCTGCACGGTTAGAGACATACTTGGAGAAATGGACTTCTCTGGGGAAAACCCAAGATCTTAAGGAAATGGTCCTTATAGAACAATTAAGAGAGTCCATGGCTCCAGACCTGAGAAAGTTTCTCATGGAACAAGGTGCAGAGAGACTGGGTGAGCTACTAAATGTTGCAGAAAGGTATCAAGTGGCTCAGGCAGAGGTATCAGGTAATAAAAAGAAACAGGTAGAAAATTTTAAGGCACCACAGAACTTTAATAAATTTGATCCTAGAGATCAAAACAAAGGTAAGCACCAGTTTGATAGGCCACGGTATGACAATAAAAATAAAACCCCACAATTCGATGAAAGGAAATATGATGAAAGAAAATTTTTCAACCAAAACAGGAGGTGGTGTAAAAATTGTAAGATGAACAATCATGACACTGACCATTGTAGAAGGAAACCTGTGTATATGGCCACCCTTCAGGTCAGGTCGACCTCAAGACAGGAGGAGGATATTCTGATAGATACCACTCCAGAAGAGATGAGGAAGGCACAGGCTGGGGATAAGACCCTCAAGCCTTGTTTTAGAAAATTGTCAAGTTGTCATACAACTCCAGGCAAGGGAGATTTTTACATGAAAAACAAGTTGATTTACAGGAAGGCCGGAACTAGATCCAATGGTCACGGACAGTTGGTTCTTCCAAAGGTATATAGGGCAGACTTAATAAGGAGCCTACATGTGAAACAAGATGGGGACCATGAGAAAATTGGTACCATCATCCAAAAGGTGGCTCACAATTATTATTGGCCCAAGGCAAGGTGGGACATTGAGAATTTTGTAGAAAGGTGTAGCATAGCACATGAGGGAACACCCACAAGTAGGAACATTGATTAGGACCTGGACACGCCACAGGGCAAACGCAGGACTGACACTGAAAAGAAAAATAAATTAAATAAAGTGGACCAAATGGAATGGGAAGCCCCTTTTCACGGACAAGCTTCAATTTACTGTTTTACAATGGCCACTATGCAGAGAGTGCAAAAAGATGTCTTACCCCAGGATAAGCCGAAAATCCCTCAATCGGACTTAAACAAACTGGAGGAAGAGGATGTAGAGAGGAAATCTCTCATCAAGAATTTTAAGTGGGGAGAAAGCCCCAAGAAATGAATTGGTAGCGGTCGTTTTGTGCATGATAATTCTGGGAAGAAAAATCATCACTATAGAGCTTCGAGTGGAAGAGACCATACCGGTGCATGGACAAATAGGTCCACAAAATTAAAGGTCCATATGAAGCGCTGTTAAGAACGTGGACTGATGAAAAGGCAGAGGAAAATATTACATCCTCATACCAATATGTGAATGAGCTGACCACTCGTTTAAAAACTGGCTGGAAACTTGCCAATGAAAATTTGAAACAAGCCAGGAAGAAACATGCTGCCTATTTCAACAGGAAGGCTAAAGACAGAGATTTTGCTGTGGGAGAGAAGGTACTGCTTCTTCTACCCGGTAGTCAGAATAAGTTACAAATTGGATGGCAAGGTCCATATACAGTTCTAGAGAAGGTGTCTAGAACCAATTATAAGATAGATAAGAAGGGGAAAGAAAAAAATCTATCATGTTAATCTCCTGAAGAAATATTTGGAAAGAGAACATCAGGAAGAGACACACTTGTTAACCTTGTCCATTGCAATGGAGATGAAAAAGGAACCACTTTCATCATTTGAATATCAATTACACCCCTGTGAGACAGCGGCACAGGTGAAAATCAGTACACATTTAACTAAAAATCAGAAAGAGAGAGTGCAACAGGTTCTAGATAATCATACAGAGGTGTTAACAGACCGACCGGGGCATACAAACTTATTGGAATATGATATGAAACTGATAGACCCCACACCTGTCTGTATGAAACCCTATTCGATTCCTTTTGCTAAGGAGAAAGCTTTGAAGGAAGAGATAGACTATTTGTTGAAGGAAGGAATTATTTCACACAGTGAATCTTCGTATAGTTCCAGTGTTGTGCTCTTAAGGAAACCCTCTGGAGAACATAGACTCTGTATAGATTACAGGAGACTGAATGCTATCACAGAAGGACAGGTGGATCCATTGCCGGATACAAATCAGTTGTTTGCCAGGCTAAATAAAGCTAAATATTTCTCAAAAGTGGATCTGAGTAACGGATACTATCAGATTCCAGTAAAGCCTGAGGTTAGACCATACCTAGCGTTTAGTACCTCAGAGGGACACTATGAGTTTAACAGATTGCCCTTTGGATTGAAGAATGCGCCTAGTGTCTTCTCTAGAATGATGAGAAAATTATTGGACCCTTTGAATAATCCATGCATCACAAATTTCATGGATGATATCCTTATAGCAACCGAAACATTTGAGGAACACATTGACTCTCTGAACATGCTGTTTAATCGACTTAGAGAAGCGAATTTAACAGCCCGACCAACCAAATGTTGCGTTGGATGTAAAGAATTAGAATTTTTGGGACACACAATCCATCAGGGAAACATGACCCCTGACCTCAAGAATTTAGAGAAACTAAAGAAAGCCCCGAGACCACAAACCAAGAAAGACGTGAGATCCTTTGTCTCTTTATGTGGTTTCTACCAAAAGTATATCAAAAACTTTAATTCCATATGTGCACCGTTAACTGATTTGACACGTAAAGGAAATCCAGATCGAATTACATGGACACCACAATGTGAATTGGCTTACCAGGAATTGAAGGAAAAGCTTACAAGCAAACCTATTTTGAAACTACCTGACTTAAGTCAAGAATTCATTGTAAGGACGGATGCCAGTAATATTGGGTTAGGTGCGACCCTGCTACAGAAATCAGATGCATTGGATGGGGAATTAAGCCCAGTGGCATATGCTAGCAGAAAGTTGAATAAAGCTGAAACCAACTACTCAACTAGCGAAAAAGAATGTCTTGCAGTAATATGGGCGATAAAGAAATTCAATATTTATCTGTATGGGAAGGCATTTAAGTTGCAAACGGATCACAAACCCTTGTCGTTTCTAGCGCAGGCTAGGCATGAAAATTCTCGGTTACTCAGATGGTCCTTACTTATGCAGCCATTTGAGTTTAGCATAGAGTATATTTCTGGAAAAACAAATCTGGGAGCGGATTTTTTAAGCCGACATCCGTGTGATGAGAATCACCGTAAGCCCCAGAAATAATAGGAAATTTCTCTATGTGTATTTAGAATTATAGACTGACATAAAACGTCTGATTTAAGAGGGGAGGATTTGTCGTGAAACATTCTAAATCCACATATATAAATTAAAAGGTAAATGTAAAGCCTAACACATAAATTCAATAAAAGGAAAGAGAAATGGTAAAAGTACAGTGCTGTCACAATGGCGTACAAAAATCCCCCTTGTTTTCAACTTCGTCTGCAAATTGTAACGTTTCACGTTGATAGTAAAGCCTACTGCATCACTACACTCTTTCTACAATAAAACGTGTACTGCATTTCTAAGAAAACCTTGAGATACGCAAGCTGATTAATAACCTAAATTAATACTAGCATTAATTACACTACGTTAACATAAACGAAAGGACAGATGGACTTAGGATAGAGAGAGGGAGGGCTGAAAGCAGGAACGCATGCAACACTAACACGCGTCTCGCGATATACAATTAATGCCACCCTCCCCGCGCGAAAGGCCAGAAGCACTAACTTTTTTTCAAATAGACCGTGATAAAAAACACTACAACTACGAGAGTTAGGTTTAAAAACCTGAAAAACGCTTATTAGGAAACATGACATTATACTGTTTTATGTCTGAAAGCCTGACAGTACCCAGACACCACATCGTATCGAAGTGAACGGGAGGTAGAAGAAAATGCATATTTTGAACGCAGCCCCTTAGCCCCATTAAACTTATATATTTGGGTTCCTTAGGACTTGCTGACAAAGAATATGTTAAGTGTTGCGCAAATAGTCTAGGAATTAACAAATTATAGCCAAAAGAAAATAGTGAGGGTGTCAGACAACACCAAATAATAATCGCACAGTGGCATGTTTTGAAACCACTATTTTACGGGAAATGGGCCACCATGTAAAATCCTATTTGATTGGATAGAAGTAAATGTAAGGCTAAACACGATTAGTCGGACTACAAATACTAATTCTTTGTTGTTAGGGGAAACGGTAGTAAGGGTACTTTTTTTGAAAAGCTGTGTAAACATGGCCCGATTGGTTAGACCCGCCAATATAGTCAATTAGGAGCGTCAGTTCAGTGCCACATTTTAAAATAAACTTACTAAGAAACAGTGCGTTGAGATCCAGATCATATTTTTCTAAATAAAAGTCTGGGACAGAGGCAGATCGGAATTTGTGCCATTATTCATCGCCAGTCAACGTATTTGTGTATTATTTCCATGAATTGTGGTAAGCTTGACATATTCGATATCTTTTTAATGAAAATTGAATGTAAATTGATAATTTATGTCTGTATATATGCGTGGTTCAGTAGCGAACATGAGGCAAGGCCTAGATAGTGCCCCAACCTGAACAAAACGTGTCGGAGAAAAGAAAACTGCATGGAATTGCCAAATAGTACACTGACACCTATCTTATTGACTAGAAGGAAATAATGCTGGAATTGCAGAGGCGTAGTAACCATTAGGGAGGAGTATACTGGTGTAAATTGTTTCAGATGAAGCTAGCAGTTGGCCTACCGCTCTGAACTCAGTGTTTGTTATGTATTGTGTTCAGTGTGGAAATAGATTATAAATTAGATCTGAAATAGGAGGTACAACCTTCTTGTTTCAGGGACCGTGGTCCTAAGTTATTGAAGCAGCACCTGGTCTGAGTTTTGCTGAATCCAGAGGCTGACAGCATACTCCTTGGTCCAGATAGCGACCAGTGAGGTGTCTCCAGAACACAGTGAAGCAATCGAGCAGAGGAGTCTTTTCCTGCCGCCATAACGAAAGATAAGCTTCTGTGGCCAGAGTAGCTCAACATTATGTGCCCCCCCCCCCTCAAAAATTGACATTCTATTAAACACAGAGGGACAATAAATTGGTTCAAATGACAGGAACTGTGAACTTTTCCCAATACTATTTCCACGATAATCAAACACTTGAAGTCATGATGAAAAACAACAACCAAGCTTGAACAAAACCAGTATTACCTCATATTACTACTTCACAAATTACACACATAGAATAATAATAATAAAATATGTCAATACAAAGTTCATATATATAAACTGTGTACATACTACTTGTAATTACATTTGATTGTGATTCCTGGTTCACTGTGTAGTTGAATCAGGATACCCATTATTGAAAGAATTAATACATATATTTGAAACTTTACACTTGACTCATTTAAGATAGTCTTATAGAGTGTTATATGTGTGTGAGTGTCACAGTGTTGTAAAGTGTTGTGGAATAAATTAAATTGTTTATCTGTCTGTGGTTGTTGCGACTTACACTTCATCATTTTCATAATCCTAGACATTTAACGTAGTCATCACAATATTCCAGAATAATTCTGACTGAGGTATAAATGTGGTAGCAAGTAAGGTCATCTGTAATACACCACACTTATTAGATACAGATACCTTCACAGCTTATCTCAGTCAGTACACTAAGTCCCCTATAAATATTTATAACATCCCACTTTACCACATATATGAAAGTATTCAGTAGGGTACTGGAAGATGAGACAGATCTGTATTTCAGAGCTGGCATTTGCTGATGATGTTGCTCTCATTACTAAATCAGAGGCACATCTCCAATACAACCTGCAAGTCTGGAAGGAAGAGCTGGAGAAGAGAGGGATGTTCATAAGCAGCTCTAAAACAAAATCCATGGTGATATCACGAGAAGAAAGAAGACATCAGATTAAGCTGTGAGAACAGGTCCTGGAGCAGGTCGACCACTCGGAGGTGTTATAGACCGGAAGGGAGGCATCAAAGAAGATTTGGCTACTCGAAAAGCAGCAGCTGGGAGACTTTTTCAGGCCATAAATCGAGGATTCCTTGCAAGAGAGATTACTCAGCATTAGAATCCTCGATTTATGAACTGAAAAACGAAGATGGCTGTATACCGCTCCACCTACGACCAGTCTTCACATACGGATGCGAGTCCTGAGCAATGACTACAACCCAAAAAAGCCAGATCCAAATCTCATGAGGTATCCGAGGACGGTGGTTGAAGTAACAAGAAGAGACATGATCCGCAACCAGAAGATACGTCAAGGTCTAAAATCCCACCCCCTGCAGACCCAAGTAGAACAGTCCCAACTAAGATGGTTTGCCCACGTCTGCAGAATGGGAGAAGATCGGCTACCACGACAAGCATGGGAAACTAAGAGCCAGGGATCCAGACCTCAAGGACGACCCAGAGTCTGCTGGAAAGACAACATTAGACAATATATGATGGACCGAGGACTAAAATGGAACCGGGCCAGGAGGAAGACAGTAGATAGGATAGTCTGGCGCCTCTTTTCCAAACCTCAACACCTTACGGTAGAAGGGGAACGACTAAGCAACTATGATTTCTACGTTAGTACCGTTGTTCGGCAGATAGTTTTGTTTACTGTTTGTTACAAAGTGGCTTTAATTAGAGTCTGTCTGAGTGCAGAGACAAGACACCAGTTTGAGGAAAGTCTGAGAAGATAAATTAAGATGAGAATTACAGTGATTGTGGGAGGATGAGACTAATAGCGTCAAGGGTGAGAACCTAGATTGACTCTCCCTTGTGACCTATTTACTAGCTACTGTCTCACCACCTCTGACTACCAGAAAGGAGATAAGGTTACACTAAATAATCCACAAACACCACACAGCATACAAGTACAGTATAGTTAACGATAAACTGATCCAGTGTACATTTTATAGTTTATTAAACAACAAATCAATACCACAGCAAACAACAATAACGTGCGAGTTCGCACAACCTGGAAAAAAAGAACAAATCAAGTGAAAGACACAATATAAAAATTACCACGCTCTCTTTCCCACCTGCACGAAAATTAAGTATAAAGACATATAAGTGGCGGGGGTCTCTAAATACGAGCCACCACTCCTGACTACACTATTGTTACTAACTAAACACACTGTCCCGCTGAAGATGTATAAACTAAATGACTACACTGTCTCAAAGCGCTCTAGGCGGTCTTGCACACCTAACTAATACACCACAAAGAAATGCTACGCTAATGGATTTTGAAGCACTACCTCAGATGCTGTCATCTAAGTATTTCTATCTAACCCTACTGTTCCTCGCTAAACTTCTCTCTTTCTCTCTCTCTCTCTCTCTCTCTCGCTCTCTCTCTCTCTCTTCTGTCTCTGTTCAGTGCGTTTCTGACGCGATCGTCTTCGTCTGAGTCTCCGATGAGCTGCCTTTCGTCATGCACCTCCTCCTGTTAGTATTAGAAAGGTATGATTTCCCTCTCTCCTCTCCCGAATACTGATAAAGATTCACTTGGTGAATAGATATCTATCTATTTGCATAAGGCTATAGATTATATCACTGCTGATGACACTCTTCAAACCGACGAGTTAACCCGCTTCGGGTTTAGGCCTACTGCATTATTGTGGCAGTATGTAAACAACACCAGGCAACGTAGCCTGTTTTGATGTTGGGCCTTTAGAGCTAAGAGCTCCGATTTAGAGGCAAGTTCCCCGCTGAGGTATGGGTCCTCACGTCAAAAGAACTTCTAATTCCGCTCAGTGTTGCAGATGTAACTGGGTGTCGTGAAACATTCTAAATCCACATATATAAATTAAAAGGTAAATGTAAAGCCTAACACATAAATTCAATAAAAGGGAAAGAAGAATGGTAAAGAACAGTGCTGTCACAATGACTGTACTCGAGATCCCCCTTTTTCTGCTTCGTCTGCAAATTGTAACGTTTCCACGTTGATAGTAAAGCATATAGCAGCATACAAGCGTTTCCACAAAACAATAAAACGTGTACTGTATTTCTAAGAAAACCTTGAGATACGCAAGCTGATTAATGACCTAGATTAATCCACTGCGTAATGAAAAGACAGATGAACTTAGGATAGAGAGAGGGAGGGCTGAAAGCAGGAACGCCGGCAACACTAACACGCGTCTCGCGATATACAATTAATGCCACCCCTAACGCGAAAGGCATGAAGCACTAGTTTTTTTTCAAATGGACAGTGATAAAAAACACTACCCATACGAGAGTTAGGTTTAAAAACCTGAAAAATGCTTATTAGGAAATATAACATTATACTGGTTTACGTTTGAAAGCCTGACAGTACCCAGACACCACATCGCATCGAAGTGAACGGGAGGTAGAAGAAAATGCATATTTTGAACGCAGCCCCTTGGCCCCATTAAACTTATATATTTGGGTTCCTTAGGACTTGCTGACAAAGAATATGTTAAGTGTTACGCAAATAGTCTAGGAATTAACAAATTATAGCCAAAAGAAAATAGTGAGGGTGTCAGACAACACCAAATAATAATCGCACAGTGGCATGTTTTGAAACCACTATTTTACGGGAAATGGGCCACCATGTAAAATCCTATTTGATTGGATAGAAGTAAATGTAAGGCTAAACACGATTAGTCGGACTACAAATACTAATTCTTTGTTGTTAGGGGAAACGGTAGTAAGGGTACTTTTTTTTGAAAAGCTGTGTAAACATGGCCCGATTGGTTAGACCCGCCAATATAGTCAATTAGGAGCGTCAGTTCAGTGCCACATTTTAAAATAAACTTACTAAGAAACAGTGCGTTGAGATCCAGATCATATTTTTCTAAATAAAAGTCTGGGACAGAGGCAGATCGGAATTTGTGCCATTATTCATCGCCAGTCAACGTATTTGTGTATTATTTCCATGAATTGTGGTAAGCTTGACATATTTGATATCTTTTTAATGAAAATTGAATGTAAATTGATAATTTATGTCTGTATATGTGTGTGGTTCAGTAGCAAACATAAGGCAAGGCCTAGATAGTGCTCCAACCTGAACAGGACGTGTCGGAGAAAAGTAAAACTGCATGGAATTACCAAACAGTACACTGACACCTATCTTACTGACTAGAAGGAACTAATGCTGAAATTGCAGAGGCGTAGTAACCATTAGGGAGGAGTATACTGGTGTAAATTGTTTCAGATGAAGCTAGCAGTTGGCCTACCGCTCTGAACTCAGTGTTTGTTATGTATTGTGTTCAGTGTGGAAATAGATTATAAATTAGATCTGACATAGGAGGTGCAACCTTCTTGTTACAGGGACCGTGGTCCTAAGTTATTGAAGCAGCACCTGGTCTGAGTTTTGCTGAATCCAGAGGCTGACAGCATACTCCTTGGTCCAGATAGCGACCAGTGAGGTGTCTCCAGAACACAGGAAGCAATCGAGCAGAGGAGTCTTTTCCTGCCGCCATCACGAAAGATAAGCTTCTGTGGCCAGAGTAGCTCAACATTATGTGCCTCCCCCCCCCCCTCAAAAATTGACATTATATTAAACACAGAGGGACAATAAATTGGTTCAAATGACAGGAACTGTGAACTTTTCCCAATACTATTTCCACGATAATCAAACACTTGAAGTCATGATGAAAAACAACAACCAAGCTTGAACAAAACCAGTATTACCTCATATTACTACTTCACAAATTACACACATAGAATAATAATAATAAAATATGTCAATACAAAGTTCATATATATAAACTGTGTACATACTACTTGTAATTACATTTGATTGTGATTCCTGGTTCACTGTGTAGTTGAATCAGGATACCCATTATTGAAAGAATTAATACATATATTTGAAACTTTACACTTGACTCATTTAAGATAGTCTTATAGAGTGTTATATGTGTGTGAGTGTCACAGTGTTGTAAAGTGTTGTGGAATAAATTAAATTGTTTATCTGTCTGTGGTTGTTGTGACTTACACTTCATCATTTTCATAACCGTAGACATTTAACGTAGTCATCACAATATTCCAGAATAACTCTGACTGAGGTATAAATGTGGTAGCAAGTAAGGTCATCTGTAATACACCACAATTATTAGATACAGATACCTTCACAGCTGATCTCAGTCAGTACACTAAGTCCCCTATAAATATTTATAACATCCCACTTTACCACATATATTGGGGTCTCGCTCCCGGGATATTGAACTTTCTCCTATTATATATATTGGGAATAATAAAAATTTAAAAGGTATCCTTGGGTGGAATTAAATAAGGTTGAGCTCTCAGTGCCTGTGGTTGTCCTTGGATAATTAATTACAGATTGTAGTGTTTAGTTAGACATTATATACATTTACCTGTTAGAAAATGGCGGACCTGGCCAAATTTCGATCTGCTGCTGTCCAGACTGCTAAAGAGTTCGGAATGGACGGGCAAATTATGATTGCCTATGTCACTACTGAATGTGACAAATATATTGAACGTGAAGAAGGAAAATTTGAAGCAGAAAGAAAATTAGAATCTGAAAGATTAGAAAAAGAAGCTGAAAGAAAGATAGAGGCTGAAAAAGAAATTAAGAGGTTGCAGATTGAGGCTGAGGCTAAGAGGTTGCAGATTGAGGCTGAGGCTAAGAAGTTGCAGATTGAGGCTGAGGCTAAGAGGTTGCAGATTGAGGCTGACAAAGAGGCTAAAGCATTGGAGGCAGATAGGGAGATTAAAAGGCTCCAGTTGGAAGAGAAAAAGGCAGAAAGGGAAGCCGAGGAAAAAAGACAGGCTGCAGAGAGGAAGCAGAAAAGGAGGAGAAGAGATTACAAAGGGAACATGAGATACGACTAAGGGAGTTTGAGTTTCAAGGCCATGCTCCTGAAAATGGTGCCAGTCCCTTTACCTCCGATGCTATTGCTAGTCAGGGAGCCTCAACCTCAGCTATGAATTTTCATTTAGATCATTTTGTTGAGAAAGACGATGATATCGAGAGCTATCTAAATAGATATGAACTATTAGCTACCACGTATGGGTTAGAGAGAGAAAGGTGGAGCTTAAAGTTATCTCAAGGGCTTCGTGGGGCAGCTTATGAAGTTTTTGCCAAAATGAGCAGAGGTGATCAAGAAAATTATGACATGCTAAAGCAGGCTCTTGTGTTAAGATATGAAAAGAACGCAGAATTTTATAGGAAAAAATTTAGGAATGCTAAACTACTGTCAGGTGAAACCTATCACCAGTTCTCTGCACGGTTAGAGACATACTTGGAGAAATGGACTTCTCTGGGGAAAACCCAAGATCTTAAGGAAATTGTCCTTATAGAACAATTAAGAGAGTCCATGGCTCCAGACCGGAGAAAGTTTCTCATGGAACAAGGTGCAGAGAGACTGGGTGAGTTACTAAGTGTTGCAGAAAGGTATCAAGCAGCTCAGGCAGAGGTATCAGGTAATAAAAAGAAACAGGTAGATAATTTTAGGGCCCCACAGAACTTTAATAAATTTGATCCTAGAGATCAAAACAAAGGTAAGCACCAGTTTGATAGGCCACGGTATGACAATAAAAATAAAACCCCACAATTCGATGAAAGGAAATATGATGAAAGAAAATCTTTCAACCAAGGAAGGAGGTGGTGTAAAAATTGAAAGATGAACAATCATGATACTGACTGTTGCAGAAGGAACCCTATAGTTATGGCCATCCTTCAGGTCAGGTCGACCTCAAGACAGGAGGAGGATATCCTGATAGATACCACTCCAGAAGAGATGAGGAAGGCACAGGCTGGGGATAAGACCCTCAAGCCTTGTTTCATGAAATTGTCAACTTGTCATACAACTCTAGGCAAGAGAGATTTTTACATGAAAAACAAGTTGATTTACAGGAAGGCCGGAACTAGATCCAATGGTCACGGACAGTTGGTTCTTCCAAAGGCATATAGGGCAGAATTAATAAGGAGCCTACATGTGAAACAAGATGGGGACCATGAGAAAATTGGTACCATCATCCAAAAGGTGGCTCACAATTATTATTGGCCTAAGGCAAGGTGGGACATTGAGAATTTTGTAGAAAGGTGTAGCATAGCACATGAGGGAACACCGACAAGTGGGAACATTGATCAGGACCTGGACACGCCACGGGGCAAACTTAGGCCTGACAAGAAAAATAAATTTGATAAAGTGGATCAAATGGAATGGGAAGCCCCTTTTCACGGACAAGCTTCAATTTACTGTTTTACAATGGCCACTATGCGGAGAGTGCAAAAAGATGTCTTACCCCAGGATAAGCCGAAAATCCCTCAATCGGACTTAAACAAACTGGAGGAAGAGGATGTAGAGAGGAAATCTCTCATCAAGAATTCTAAGTGGGGAGAAAGCCCCAAGAAAAGAATTGGTAGCGGTCGTTTTGTGCATGATAATTCTGGGAAGAAAAATCATCACTATAGAGCTTCGAGTGGAAGAGACCATACCGGTGCATGGACAAATAGGTCCACAAAATTAAAGGTCCATATGAAGCGCTGTTAAGAACGTGGACTGATGAAAAGGCAGAGGAAAATATTACATCCTCATACCAATATGTGAATGAGCTGACCACTCGTTTAAAAACTGGCTGGAAACTTGCCAATGAAAATTTGAGACATGCCAGGAAGAAACGTGCTGCCTATTTTAACAGGAAAGCTAAAGACAGAGATTTGGCTGTGGGAGAGAAGGTACTGCTTCTTCTACCCGGTAGTCAGAATAAGTTACAAATTGGATGGCAAGGTCCATATACAGTTCTAGAGAAGGTGTCTAGAACCAATTATAAGATAGATAAGAAGGGGAAAGAAAAAAATATATCATGTGAATCTCCTGAAGAAATATTTGGAAAGAGAAAATCAGGAAGAGACACACTTGTTGACCTTGTCCATTGCCATGGAGATGAAAAAGGAACCACTTTCATCATTTGAATATCCATTACACCCCTGTGAGACAGCGGCACAGGTGAAAATCAGTACACATTTAACGAAAAATCAGAAAGAGAGAGTGCAACAGGTTCTAGATAATCATACAGAGGTGTTAACAGACCGACCGGGGCATACAAACTTATTGGAATATGATATGAAACTGATAGACCCCACACCTGTCTGTATGAAACCCTATTCGATTCCTTTTGCTAAGGAGAAAGCTTTGAAGGAAGAGATAGACTATTTGTTGAAGGAAGGAATTATTTCACACAGTGAATCTTCGTATAGTTCCAGTGTTGTGCTCTTAAGGAAACCCTCTGGAGAACATAGACTCTGTATAGATTACAGGAGACTGAATGCTATCACAGAAGGACAGGTGGATCCATTGCCGGATACAAATCAGTTGTTTGCCAGGCTAAATAAAGCTAAATATTTCTCAAAAAGTGGATCTGAGTAAAGGATACTATCAGATTCCAGTAAAGCCTGAGGTTAGACCATACCTAGCGTTTAGTACCTCAGAGGGACACTATGAGTTTAACAGATTGCCATTTGGATTGAAGAATGCGCCTAGTGTCTTCTCTAGAATGATGAGAAAATTATTGGACCCTCTAAATAACCCATGCATCACAAATTTCATGGATGATATCCTTATAGCAACCGAAACATTTGAGGAACACATTGACCCTCTGAATATGCTGTTTAATCGATTTAGAGAAGCGAATTTAACAGCCCGACCAACCAAATGTTGCGTTGGATGTAAAGAATTAGAATTCTTGGGACACACAGTCCATCAGGGAAACATGACCCCTGACCCCAAGAATTTAGAGAAACTAAAGAAAGCCCCGAGACCACAAACCAAGAAAGACGTGAGATCCTTTGTCTCCTTATGTGGTTTCTACCAAAAGTATATCAAAAACTTTAATTCCATATGTGCACCGTTAACTGATTTGACACGTAAGGGAAATCCAGATCGAATTACATGGACACCACAATGTGAATTGGCTTACCAGGAATTGAAGGAAAAGCTTACAAGCAAACCTATTTTGAAACTACCTGACTTAAGTCAAGAATTCATTGTAAGGACGGATGCCAGTAATATCGGGTTAGGTGCGACCCTGTTACAGAAATCAGATGCATTGGATGGGGAATTAAGCCCAGTGGCATATGCTAGCAGAAAGTTGAATAAAGCTGAAACCAACTACTCAACTAGCGAAAAGAATGTCTTGCAGTAATATGGGCGATAAAGAAATTCAATATTTATCTGTATGGGAAGGCATTTAAAATGCAGACGGATCACAAACCCTTGTCGTTTCTAGCGCAGGCTAGGCCTGAAAATTCTAGGTTACTCAGATGGTCCTTACTTATGCAGCCATTTGAGTTTAGCATAGAGTATATATCTGGTAAGACAAATCTCGGAGCGGATTTTTTAAGCCGACATCCGTGTGATGAGAATCCCCGTAAGCCCCAGAAATAATAGTAAATTTCTCTATGTGTATATAGAATTATAGGCTGACATATAACGTCTGTTTTAAGAGGGGAGAATTTGTCGTGAAACATTCTAAATCCACATATATAAATTAAAAGGTAAATGTAAAGCCTAACACATAAATTCAATAAAAGGGAAAGAAGAATGGTAAAGAACAGTGCTGTCACAATGACTGTACTCGAGATCCCCCTTTTTCTGCTTCTTCTGCAAATTGTAACGTTTCCACGTTGATAGTAAAGCCTATAGCAGCATACACCTGTTTCCACAAAACAATAAAACGTGTACTGTATTTCTAAGAAAACCTTGAGATACGCAAGCTGATTAATGACCTAGATTAATCCACTGCGTAATGAAAAGACAGATGAACTTAGGATAGAGAGAGGGAGGGCTGAAAGCAGGAACGCATGCAACACTAACACGAGAGTTAGGTTTAAAAACCTGAAAAATGCTTATTAGGAAATACGACATTATACTGGTTTACGTTTGAAAGCCTGACAGTACCCAGACACCACATCGTATCGAAGTGAACGGGAGGTAGAAGAAAATGCATATTTTGAACGCAGCCCCTTGGCCCCATTAAACTTATATATTTGGGTTCCTTAGGACTTGCTGACAAAGAGTATGTTAAGTGTTACGCAAATAGTCTAGGAATTAACAAATTATAGCCAAAAGAAAATAGTGAGGGTGTCAGACAACACCAAATAATAATCGCACAGTGGCATGTTTTGAAACCACTATTTTACGGGAAATGGGCCACCATGTAAAATCCTATTTGATTGGATAGAAGTAAATGTAAGGCTAAACACGATTAGTCGGACTACAACTACTAATTTTGGTTGTTAGGGGAAACGTGAGAAGGGTAAAATTTTTTGAAAAGCTGTGTAAACATGGCCCGATTGGTTAGACCCGCCAATATAGTCAATTAGGAGCGTCAGTTCAGTGCCACATTTTAAAATAAACTTACTAAGAAACAGTGCGTTGAGATCCAGATCATATTTTTCTAAATAAAAGTCTGGGACAGAGGCAGATCGGAATTTGTGCCATTATTCATCGCCAGTCAACGTATTTGTGTATTATTTCCATGTATTGTGGTAAGCTTGACATATTTGATATCTTTTTAATGAAAATTGAATGTAAATTGATAATTTATGTCTGTATATGTGTGTGGTTCAGTAGCAAACATGAGGCAAGGCCTAGATAGTGCTCCAACCTGAACAGGACGTGTCGGAGAAAAGTAAAACTGCATGGAATTACCAAACAGTACACTGACACCTATCTTATTGACTAGAAGGAACTAATGCTGGAATTGCAGAGGCGTAGTAACCATTAGGGAGGAGTATACTGGTGTAAATTGTTTCAGATGAAGCTAGCAGTTGGCCTACCGCTCTGAACTCAGTGTTTGCTATGTATTGTGTTCAGTGTGGAAATAGATTATAAATTAGATCTGAAATAGGAGGTACAACCTTCTTGTTTCAGGGACCGTGGTCCTAAGTTATTGAAGCAGCACCTGGTCTGAGTTTTGCTGAATCCAGAGGCTGACAGCATACTCCTTGGTCCAGATAGCGACCAGTGAGGTGTCTCCAGAACACAGGAAGCAATCGAGCAGAGGAGTCTTTTCCTGCCGCCATCACGAAAGATAAGCTTCTGTGGCCAGAGTAGCTCAACATTATGTGCCCCCTGTTGCTGCTAAAAACTTGTAGCAACTTATTCTGACCATGCATTCTGACTAGATTCATTTTTTAATGCATGGGAAGGAACTCATGAAATTGTAGTCACTTTTGTTTCTACAGTCGTCTAATCTTGATAGCTATCGTTAAGAAGTTGTCTTATCTTGATAGCTAGGGTTGCCGATAGCTGTGTGAACGATTTTGAGTCACGACCATATATGGAGCGCTCAGATCGTCAGTTCTTTGAAAACAGTTGGCAATCGCAATGTTTCAAGATTCATTTCCTTTTAAGGTAATAGGTCTTAAGTCGAACATTGTAGAACATTCTTCGTTTCGTAAATTGGCCTGAGTTGTATTCGATTCGCGTTTTCTGCGCATGTCCCTTTTTGTGGCGCTGGTAAAACGATTTCCGCCCAGGTCAGTCTGTGCTGAGAAGCTGTGAAGGCGAGACGTAGCTATGTGCTAGTCTTCGCTTAGTTTATTCAGGAAGGAGTCCTCATGATTGTTGTTCCTATCTTGAGATGATATATCTCTGTGTTATTCCTAATGCCTGGAGGCATATGTGATTATTCATTTAATTCCTTATGAACAGGTAATTAAATCCCTTTTTTGGCTGAGTAACTTTATCGCCATCTTGTGATGTTGACTTTTGCTTAGCCTGCCTTATTCTAAAGTCTACGATATGACTAGTTTGCTCAGCTCACGATCCACTTAGATTGTCACGCATCGATTGATGCCTGTCCTACGGACTATTTGCTTCCTGAACTTTGTTGATGGATCTAGGTTTGATACCTTTGCTGTTTGCTGGACAATAGAGGACGATAATGTGGCGCTCAAAAGACATGCCTGTCTTGTTGAGGTCAAATCGAGGAGACCATCTTTAATCTCCTAGTTGATATCTTCTAGCTCTTATGGAAAGGGGGAAGTTACTACCTGACTACATGTACAGCGGCTTTACGATATCCTAAAAGGCAGATGATGCACATTATTTTGATGCTGTCTGCTGTGCCAGTTGAATTGTCTACATATGTAATAATGACTGTTTGATCGTACCTATGATGTACCTGCTTGTTTATGTCTACACACTTCGTCATTGTGGCGTTTATAATAAATTATACAAAACCGTCACTAGCTGTTGCAAGCATCATTGACTTTTCACATCGTGAGTTAACGTGGCGTCATTGTGTGGATTGACTTGTTCGTAATGCTCACTGTCTGTATACACATCTACATCACACTTAAACCAGACTACAGACACCAAGTTACTACGCCTCATCATCCCTGGTGTCTGAGGGTGGCACACTACTCCGCAAAGGCCAGGATTAACATACCTTGAGAGGAGCAGATGAATTACAACACCATCAACGTTGTGTGGCAAATGCGACATCCTCCACAGAACATTTATCAACACATATAATACTTACGCAACATTTGCTACGCTACATTTGGTGGCCATAAGCTGGTTTGATCTGGTACCAGCATACTCGGGGTCCCTTACCCGCTTCATTCAGCACTCTACAACAGTCTATAGACAACATCTACAAGACAACAACAGAAGTGCAGAGTTACGAAATTACTCGGCGTTGCCCAGGAACTTTTTTGGAATTTTCAACAATTGCTGTTCCAAGTCAAAAAAGTGACATTTCCCAGTTTTGTTACATACGGGAGAATCGATTTGTTGCTGTTCTGCTTTGGAGAAGGCCAAGTTCCATCGCTGACGAGTTCTACACTTCTTGTACACTGCATGTACCGTTTGAAAACTCAAGTCTCAACCATCGTCGTAGCTGTTTTGATGCAAGTACAGATGGCAATCAACGTTGGATCTTTGATCTCAGAATGCTGATTACATCCTGTTTGCTGTACTGACGATTGGAGTTCCATAAGTTAAGTGGCCTGTTTGTTTGTGAACTGTGTCCTTATACTTCTACTGAGTCTTCTGTGTTTCATCTCATTCTTTTGTTTACATGTTATATGTTTATGTGTTATTTGTATATTTATATTTATATGTTTATGTTTCTGCGGGTTTTCGGTTGGGCGGAGTCTCCCTTAGATTATACCACGTCATAGAGGTCATCTATTGTGAGCGTTTTCTGTAGGGTGTGCAATTTCCGATACTGCTAATTTTTTGTTAGTTGTGATGCCATGTGTTAGTATTGTTTTCGTTATTTTTCTGCATTCTTTAGTTCTGTTTTGATTTGTTTGTACTTGCTAGCCTCCTCTTTACTATAGTTTAGTTTCATACAACATTTTTGTTTATACACTGTGGTGTCTTGTATTTGTGTTATCTTCTCGTAGATGTCATCACATTTTTTGTGATATTTTTTTAATTTTCGCTTTATTTTTTGTTGATTTCTACGAATGTATTCGTATTGTTGCTAAATCTTTGTATTGTTTACATTGTATTGTTTACATTGTATTGTTTACAGTGTAATGTTTACATTGTTATTGTTTACATTGTGATTGTGTTTACATAGTCATTGGTTACACTTATAGTAGTTAATTCACATTTAATAGTGGGTTATGCTTATGCATTACTACTACACTGTTGATTAATAAATGATGAATATTATTGTGCACTATTGAATGGGAAGTGCCAAGAGTTGATTGATGATATTTCAAAAAGGTCTATACACAAGTTCTTTGATATAAGACTTGTTTCCCACAGAGATTGGGATAATAATATAGTGTTGTGAGTAAACAAGTGCTTCATTTAAGACTTGTTATAATTAAATTTGAAATAAGATAATTAATTATTTCAGGTTGTGGACTCATATTATTACTCATCATGGCTACATTTGAGCACTTTATTGAGCAGGGTAAATTGCTTGGGAAGACTGGTGATAAGTTAGAAGAATTTGCAACTGCTCAATATGATAAAGCAATGGAAGCTGAACAAAAGAAACTGCAAATGCAGGTGGATGAAAAAAGATTCCAAATGGAAATGGAAAAAAACAAAAAAGAGAAGCAGAAGCAAAAGCTGAAGAGAAAAGACTTGAGGCTGAAAATAAAAGACTTGAAATAGAGGCTGAAAATAAAAGACTTGAAATAGAGGCTGAAAATAAAAGGTTAGAAAAGCAAGCTGAAGTTGAAGAAAGGAAGTTACAAAGAGAGTCTGAAGAGAGAAAAGCAAAAATGGAGCATGAAGAAAAACTCTTAGCTTTGGAAGTTGAGAAATTAAGGGTGATGAACATAGGTAATGCTAATGATGCAAATAAGGTCTCAGATAAGACTAATGCAAGCACTTTCAAACTTACCTACCACCATTCAATGCTTCCATCGACGATATAACATTCTATTTGGACAGATTTGAAACTTCATGTAAAGTACATAACATAGGTAAATCATTGCAGGTTTATCATTTGTCCAAAATACTTAGAGGTGATGCTTTGAGTATGTTAAGCATGGTAGATGAGCCTGACAAGAACAACTATGATGTTGTCAGGGCTATATTGTTAAAAAAAATACCAACTTGACGAAGACGGCTATCGTCTTCAATTTAAAAATATGTTACCAGAAACTGGTGTGCAATTCTCTGAATTTATTTCAAAGACACGTCTTACTTTTTTACGTTGGGTGGAGCTGTCTAAGACAGAAAAAAACTTATGAAGGACTTATGGACTTAATACTTAGAGACAAAGTCATGTCTTCTGTTAATGAGTCTTTCCTTGCTTTCCTTCATGAACGTAAACCTAAAACAATAAAAGAAATGGAAGATTTCTGTAGCCAATACATAACTGCTCATCCTCGCGCAACCATTGGTAACTCTAAAGTAAAAGAAGGTCTGCCAGTTGCTTCGGCAGCACCTTATAGTCAAAACACTAGTAATAGATTCCAACAAAATTTTGATAAGAAAAGTAACCGTAGTTACGGTCAAAACTATGGAAATCAATTTCAGGGTGATTCTTCGTCGAAGAATTGGAGACGAGCTGACAGTCCTCGTTACTTCCAACATAATAATTTTAGGCATTTCAGAAGAGGATATGGTAACAGAGGTTTTTCCTCGCGTAGACCTCAAAACCAAACAAATAGATGTTCACATCAATGTGGACATGATAATAATCATGGAAACTAGTTCGAAACATGATAACAGTTATAATAGAGACAATAACAACAGTGATAACTTCAGAGGTAATAGTAGTCGCGGTAGATCTCAATACAAAAAAAAGAGATATCAGCAGGCTAACTCGGTTCAACAAGAATCTCAGGGAGCCTGTAATCAGATTTCTGATAATAAAAACTCTGACACTGTCACTTGTTCTTCATTTGACTTTGGGAGAGCAAACAAGTGCCCCCAATGCAGTACTTTGTTCGAACCGACTACAATATCGACTTTGAGTTGTGGTCACCCTCTCCCCGCTCTTCCTGCTTCGGTTGCACATGACGGGAGAGGTTCTCTAATCCTACATAAGGGTCTTGTTAATAATACTCCGGTCTCACTACATTTCGATTCCGGATGCACCACTATTGGTGTTAGACAATCGCTTGTAGATCCATCCTGTGCGACAGGAAGGGTTATCAAATGTGTCACATTTGGCGGCACTCTAGAGAAATATCCTATTGCTATAATTCACATTGCCACTCCTTTCTTTACGGGAGATGTGCATGCCTGTCTCTTACCTAATCCTATTGCGGACCTTATTATTGGTCGTATCCACGGAGTTAGGGAATGTACCATACAGCAGATTGCTGCTTGGGAAGATGATAATATGCAAGCTACCAATGCAGTGGTTACAAGAGCACAAGCTCTACAAACACCGCAAACTTCGTTGAAAAATGATAATGAAGTTCATAGCCAAGATAGTACTTTGGTTATTTCTCGTGACTCGTTCATAAAATTACAAGAAGAAGATCCTACGCTAAAGAAATTCTTCATTCTTGCGAAGAAAGGTGATCCAAATAAGGATACACAAAGAAAATCTTGGATAGAAATGAAAAACGGCGTACTTGTACGTATGGTACAAGACTCGGCTACGTCAGCACATTCGCAAATTCTTGTTCCCAAGAGTATGAGAGTGCAAATATTGCAGCATGCTCATGACTCGCAATGTGCTGGACACATGGGATTTTCCCGTACAAAGTCGAGAGTCCTTGCGGCTTTCTTTTGGCCCTTTGTTAACAAGGACATCCGTATATACTGCCGATCATGTCAGGTATGTCAGGAGGTCAAATCTAGAGGACCACGACATGCTGCGCCTATCCAGGCTGCTGACATCCCTATTCGGCCATTCCAGAAAATGGCCATAGATATTATTGGCCCTTTTAAGATAAAGTCGGCCAGAGGACATCAGTTTATTCTTACATGTGTCGATATGTGCACACGTTGGCCAGAGGCTATCCCTCTAAAGAGCATATCTACTACAGATATCGCAGATGCTCTTTGGCTGATATTTGCTCGCTTGGGGTTCCCCAGAGAAATACTGTCAGACCATGGAACTCAACTCATATCTGATACTATGTCTCAAGTAATGTCTACCTTACACATTAAAAGATCTCTCAGTAGCATCTATCATCCTATGTCTAATGGGTTAGTTGAGCGTCTGAATAGAACGCTCAAGACTTTACTTGGTAAGATAACTGAAGACCATCCTCAAGATTGGGACAGGGTTTTACCTGCGGCTCTCTTTGCCTATAGAGAGGTCCCAAATGAGCACACAGGATTTTTCTCCCTTTGAACTTGTCTTTGGCGCGCGTCCGCGCGGCCCTATGTCTTTATTACACGATCTCATCACTGCCGATGATATTAGTGATGACACTCAATCTTCATATGAGTATGTCATTGCTCTGAGGCAAAAGATCATTGAGGCATGCAAACTAGCGACTGCTTCGTCAGAAATTGCTAAAGAAAAAGCAAGGCAGTTTGCTAACAAGAACAGATGTCTACGACAACTTTGTCCAGGTGACAAAGCATTCGTCCTACTCCCCAGTAGGGAAAATAGACTTCTGATTGCATGGAAAGGTCCATATGCAATAGTCTCACGAATTTCCGATGTTGACTATGTGGTCGATATAGATGGAAAGCATAAGACTTTCCATATCAACATGCTGACGGAATTTCATGAGCGTCCAGACTATTTGCTGCCTATTTTTCAGGCAACGGACGAATCTTCGGTACCTCATGGTCATTACTCATCCCTGTCTGTCATACAGGATGAGGAATCTGTTGTTCTGATGTCGATCTCCCTCTTCCAGTGGTTCCACTACATTCTATGGAATCTTGGAAAGATGTGTCCATTTCTCCTAATCTTTCTGTTGATGAACATCGTCAAGTCTCGTCGATGTTACAGACATTTAAGGATGTTCTAACCGACATCCCTGGTCACACGAATGTCATAGAACATGACATAATTCTTACCGACAGTAATCCTATTAGGGTTAGGCCGTATCCTATCCCTATACACTTTCAGTCACAAGTGGAAAAGGAATTGGATGAAATGATCCAATTAAACATAATTGAACCATCGACTTCTCCATATTCTTCTTCCATGGTTATTGTTCGGAAGAAAGATAAGAACATACGAATTTGCGTTGATTATCGCAAATTAAATCAAGTCACAAAGTTCGATGCTGAACCTATGCCTTTACTAGACTTAGTAGACTTTCTAATTCTAGATTCTTCACTAAACTTGACTTGTCAAAAGGTTATTGGCAAGTGCCTTTAGCAGATCATGCCAAACCTCTGACTGCTTTCTCTACACCTAAGGGTTTATTTCAATGGAACGTAATGCCTTTCGGTCTTATGAACGCCCCTGCTACTTTCGTTCGCATGATGCGTCGAATTCTTTCTCATCGTTCGGATGTCATCGCTTACTTAGATGATATCTGTCTCTTCAGTGATTCTTGGGAAGATCACTATCTGGGTTTATATGACCTACTGTCTACTCTACGTGAGTATAATCTGACAGCAAAACCTTCTACAGCTTATATTGGTTTTGGTGAAATTTCTTTCTTGGGTCATCGTGTTGGTCATGGTCTCTTGAAGACAGAAGACCACAATACTTCGAAAATATTGAACATCTCTGTACCTAAAACGAAGAAACAAGTCAGGAGTCTCTAGGGGTTAATCCAATTCTATGGGAGATTTATTCCGAATCTATCTTCGATAATGGCACCTCTGTCAACGTTGTTGAAGAAAGGGTCACCTAATCTGATTCGTTGGTCTCAGGAATGTCAATCTTCCTTAGACCAGATTAAAAGTATATTTTCTTCTCCTCCCATCCTAAGATTACCTACTCTTGATAGAACTTTTGTTCTTCGAAGTGATGCTTCATCCACTGGGTTCGGAGCAGCACTTATGCAGGAATATGCTGAAACTCTGCATCCTGTCATGTACATTTCTAGAAAACTAAATGCGGCAGAGAGGAACTACTCGGTTTTAGACCGTGAGTTGTTAGCGATGGTTTGGTCAATTCTAAAGCTACAAAGATTCCTCCTGGGCGCACATTTCATTCTAGAGACTGAGCAGAAAGCTCTTACAGCTATTCAGACTAAGAATTTGAAGAGTTCGAGATCCACTCGATATGCTATAGCTCTTCAACCTTTTCACTTCACGGTACGAGCTATCCGTGGTGCGGATAATGTGATGGCTGACATTCTGTCTAGATGCCCACATGATTCCAACTAATACTTCTGTTCTATTTCTAGATATACGACAGAGCCATAACACACCTATATTACTACAATACATTAGCACATCTGTCCTCACTTTAGGTGAACACATACTATTGTGCTTTGTTATCATCTTCTTCTGTTCCCATCTTTAATATAAGAAGAAGACTGAGTAGTTAATATAAGGGCCGAAAGTTCCAAAGGCCACAATTATTAATAATAATGTATTGTATAGTATGAAACTTAATGGCTATTAAATAGAATTATATTGTTTGTTTTTTCTCAGCACGTTATTGTTGATCTGAGAAGCTACCTTTCTATTGTCAAACATGGAGAGTTCCACATTGTACAGTTTCTTTGGAACGACAGGAGATGTGTCCTCGATCTTCATTTATATTTAATTTCATTGTGTAATGCTAATATTAAACATTTAGATAATGTAATATTTAACATTCAATATCAGATGTGTACATCCATTCTAAGCAGTATTAGATTATGACACTGCTATTTGATTATAATGATATGAACTTGCATATTTATATTGTATTTTCATGCAAGCGTAGTGTGTGTTGGTGACACCACCCCGATATATTTTTTAAATCAGATTTTTTATCTGTTGAGAAATATTCTCACCAGACACTTTATGTGTCAATTTAGCCTCATATTAATCAGTGCAATTACTTATCCCCGCATAATTCGTGCGTTGTTAAACCGTTTTTTGGTTTTACTCTTGGATATTTAAAAAAAAAAAAAGTTGCACATTTTTTTTTTATCGGGAGGTGGCGGTAATGTTGCTGCTAAAAACTTGTAGCAACTTATTCTGACCATGCATTCTGACTAGATTCATTTTTTAATGCATGGGAAGGAACTCATGAAATTGTAGTCACTTTTATTTCTACAGTCGTCTAATCTTGATAGCTATCGTTAAGAAGTTGTCTTATCTTGATAGCTAGGGTTGCCGATAGCTGTGTGAACGATTTTGAGTCACGACCATATATGGAGCGCTCAGATCGTCAGTTCTTTGAAAACAGTTGGCAATCGCAATGTTTCAAGATTCATTTCCTTTTAAGGTAATAGGTCTTAAGTCGAACATTGTAGAACATTCTTCGTTTCGTAAATTGGCCTGAGTTGTATTCGATTCGCGTTTTCTGCGCATGTCCCTTTTTGTGGCGTTGGTAAAACGATTTCCGCCCAGGTCAGTCTGTGCTGAGAAGCTGTGAAGGCGAGACGTAGCTATGTGCTAGTCTTCGCTTAGTTTATTCAGGAAGGAGTCCTCATGATTGTTGTTCCTATCTTGAGATGATATATCTCTGTGTTATTCCTAATGCCTGGAGGCATATGTGATTATTCATTTAATTCCTTATGAACAGGTAATTAAATCCCTTTTTTGGCTGAGTAACTTTATCGCCATCTTGTGATGTTGACTTTTGCTTAGCCTGCCTTATTCTAAAGTCTACGATATGACTAGTTTGCTCAGCTCACGATCCACTTAGATTGTCACGCATCGATTGATGCCTGTCCTACGGACTATTTGCTTCCTGAACTTTGTTGATGGATCTAGGTTTGATACCTTTGCTGTTTGCTGGACAATAGAGGACGATAATGTGGCGCTCAAAAGACATGCCTGTCTTGTTGAGGTCAAATCGAGGAGACCATCTTTAATCTCCTAGTTGATATCTTCTAGCTCTTATGGAAAGGGGGAAGTTACTACCTGACTACATGTACAGCGGCTTTAGATATCCTAAAAGGCAGATGATGCACATTATTTTGATGCTGTCTGCTGTGCCAGTTGAATTGTCTACATATGTAATAATGACTGTTTGATCGTACCTATGATGTACCTGCTTGTTTATGTCTACAAAACCGTCACTAGCTGTTGCAAGCATCATTGACTTTTCACATCGTGAGTTAACGTGACGTCATTGTGTGGATTGACTTGTTCGTAATGCTCACTGTCTGTATACACATCTACATCACACTTAAACCAGACTACAGACACCAAGTTACTACGCCTCATCATCCCTGGTGTCTGAGGGTGGCACACTACTCCGCAAAGGCCACGATTAACATACCTTGAGAGGAGCAGATGAATTACAACACCCTCAACGTTGTGTGGCAAATGCGACATCCTCCACAGAACATTTATCAACACATATAATACTTACGCAACATTTGCTACGCTACACCCCCCCCCCCTCAAAAATTGACATTATATTAAACACAGAGGGACAATAAATTGGTTCAAATGACAGGAACTGTGAACTTTTCCCAATACTATTTCCACGGTAATCAAACACTTGAAGTCATGATGAAAAACAACAACCAAGCTTGAACAAAACCAGTATTACCTCATATTACTACTTCACAAATTACACACATAGAATAATAATAATAAAATATGTCAATACAAAGTTCATATATATAAACTGTGTACATACTACTTGTAATTACATTTGATTGTGATTCCTGGTTCACTGTGTAGTTGAATCAGGATACCCATTATTGAAAGAATTAATACATATATTTGAAACTTTACACTTGACTCATTTAAGATAGTCTTATAGAGTGTTATATGTGTGTGAGTGTCACAGTGTTGTAAAGTGTTGTGGAATAAATTAAATTGTTTATCTGTCTGTGGTTGTGACTTACACTTCATCATTTTCATAACCCTAGACATTTAACGTAGTCATCACAATATTCCAGAATAATTCTGACTGAGGTATAAATGTGGTAGCAAGTAAGGTCATCTGTAATACACCACACTTATTAGATACAGATACCTTCACAGCTGATCTCAGTCAGTACACTAAGTCCCCTATAAATATTTATAACATCCCACTTTACCACACTGGGCGCCAGGTACAAAGCGCGTACCCAGATTTCTTCCATTACACTGATGTCCCGTGCCTCCCTCTCCCTAGGAGGCAAAGTCCGTTGTAGGCTTTGGTTTATCTGCAACCTCCCCGCCGTGAATCGCTGTAAAACAAAATAACAACATCTATACAAGAATTCAAAATTACCTAATACATAACACATTAACACTCAAGGTTCATCTACACCCTGGTGTCCCCTAAATTAATAAATCTCCCCTACACACAAGCTACACATACGAAATAAAACAGATATTTCTGCCCGAGGGTCAGACTAACTTACAGCTCCCTCCTATCTCTCCCGCTCAAATTACTCACTGACTGTTACCCCAGACGCGGGCTGACCTGATTCTTTTGTGTGTGTGTGATCTCGTAGGCGTCCCAACATCGCTTCCCTTAAGCCAATATCTTACTGTACTGAATAATCTTCCAGCGCTTTTCTTATTAAAGAATGCTCCGGGAAGGTTATCAAATTAACAAAATTATTTAACACACTTATACATACACCATCTAAGTTAATATTAAACCCCGTTCACCACTTGTCTTATGACTACATTACCAAATAGCACAACTTATTAACACACAAACCACACCCGCGTATATTCATTACAATTATCATAACCAAATGCTGTTACTCGGACCTCTTTTTTACAATACACAGAGCTCCCGTCTAACTTAGCACCTAACCTCATACAGTTAATTATCTCAAAACCCGCTTCGCTAATCATAGATACTGCTAGCTTATACACAGTATAATAATAGACAAAACTTACACTACACTGGCTATAGTTTTGTATAAGTCAACAATTGATGGCAACTCCTGACTAATACAATTAAATTTAATCCTAGAAGAAAGCTTACTCTAACGTGCTAAATTCTTTTAGAAAAAACTTCCTGCACAACTATCAATTTATGAACATACCCAACTTTACAGAATTTCCCGAACCGGGCAGATTGAAATGGCGCTTGTTCACGGCACAATATTCTTGGACTTGTGAGCGCTAGCTAAACTTTGGAGCTCAATATTTATGATGCTAATAGCCTGATGTAAGACAGACGCGGTGAGTCATTGCGACTGGCATCATCTCACAGGAACCGCTTTTGCCCAACTTTGACATAATATCATGCCTGCACATAAATTAAAGTGAGCCCAACCAATCATATCATAATCTTAACCTCTGACTAATCGTTGACCGAGCTATCGCAAAATTATTTCTGCTCACTCGTCGAAATTATACGTAATATTCTGTAACGCTTCTGGCCTACTATCTACCAGAATGCATCACTGGTTCCGCGTTACAACTTGGGTCGGGGCTTTCTCCCATCCTCACAAATAAAAGGGTTGGTGAAGGTTGTCTGAGTAATCCTTACTGTAGCAATTTGTTCTTCGTAGTTATCTGTTGCAATAAGTATGTCGTCCATGAAATTGTGAATGTTTGGACTTTGCAAAGGTTTCAAAGGCTTTCTCATCATTCTGGTGAAGACTATTGGTGCATTGTGTAAACCGAAAGGCATAACATTGAAAGTTTAATGTCCTTCGCTGGAGCTAAAGGCTAACAGGGGTTTAATTTCCTCATTGACTGGTATTTGGTAATAACATTTACGCAGGTCAATCTTGGAGAAAATTTGTGCCTTGCTTAGCTTGGTAAACAGTTCTGAGGCGCTTGAGAGTGGTTCGGTCTGAAATGCTGTTACTGTGTTGAGTAATCGGTAGTCGATACCCAGCCGAACTTCCTTATTCGGTTTCTGTAACAATACGACGCTCGAGCTATAAGGAGATATGGACTCGCTAATTATCCCAGCTTGAAGTAGTTTGTCTATTTCTCCACGTAACGTGTCTGCTTTCGCATATGGGATCGGATAAACTCTGGTTCTTACAAGCGTCTCGTTTGTCAGTTTCATATCAAACTTCACGAGATGTGTACGGCCAGGTATGTCTGTTAAGAGTGCTGAAAAATGTTTCAGTAACGCCTTAGATTCTGTCTGTTGTGCTTCTGAGAGGGTGTTGCCGAATTTAGCATCTTCGAATGATTCCGTTTGTTGTAGTGGGTATTCCATGCAACTATCGTAATCTTCCTCATCTTTGGTTCCTATAGCGACTGCCATGAGATGTTCGGGGAAAGGCACCGGTCTTTCCAAATATTTCTTTAACAGATTTATGTTACCGACTTTTTCCTTACCTTTTATAGAGATCTTGTAGTTCGTTCTCGAGATCTTTTTTAAGGACGGTAAACGGCCCTTGCCATCCGATGCGTAGTTAGTTGTTTCCGGTAGGAAGTAACAACAAAACTTTATCTCCTGGTTGCAATTCTCTCTCTTTCGCTACTTTGTTGTATCTTTTACCGTGCTTCATGCGTGCGCGCTTAAGGTTTGTTGTTGCCAGGTCCCATCCTAGTTGTAACCGTTCCTTTATTTCAGATACGTACTTGAATGCTGAGACAACTGTCTCTTCAGCATCCTTGTCTATCAGTGATCGTCATAAGGCTTCCAGCGGGCCCTTAATAGATCTGCCGAATAAAAGTGTAGCTGGCGGTAGCCCTGTAGAGGCCTGGGGAACTTCCCTGCAGGCGAATAATGCTGCAGGATTGTAAAGGTCCCAATCTTCATGTTTCTCCTGTCCCAGCTTACGTAAGATCATGGTGAGGCTGCCGTTGAAATGTTCCACTAGCCCATTTTCGGCCGGATGGTACGGGCTGGTGCTGATGTGTTTGGCCCTCAAGATCTTAAAGATCTCCTCCATTAACAGGCTACGGAACTGGGATCCGTTATCCGTCAAAACATATTGAGGGAATCCCAACCGTATAAAAATCTGCACTTGGGCTTCTGCGACATGCTTGGAATCCGTGCAAGTTAGTGGTATAGCTTCGGCCCACATGGTGCAGGTGTCGATTAAGGTCAGAATAAATCTGTTCCTTCTTTTAGTCCTTTCAAGGGGTCCTATAATGTCGACTGCAACCCGTTCAAATGGAGTCCCCACTATTGGCATTTCTCCCATAGGAACTGGGGGTGTCCATTGCTTGCGTGCAACACGTTGGCACTTGGCGCAGAATTTAACATATCTGATGATGTCAGTGTTCATTCATGGCCACCAATAGTGAGTAGTTATTTGCTGTAAAGTGATGTTTTGTCCCATATGTCCGCTAAGGGAAGAGAGTAACCCATTTCTAAGATTTGTTCTCTGTACTGTGTCGGTACAAGGAGCTGATTATGTCTCTGTTCAGGGTCGCCCGTTCTTCGATACAGCACTCCGTCCTTAGAAAAAATGTCTCCGTTGTATATGGGGTCCTTGGCCATGGGCAGTTTCTTAAAGCAGGGCTCTAAGGTAGGGTCCTTTTGTTGCGCCTTTTTCAGTTCCTTAGGTATTATGTTAGGTGCTGGCTCCCGGTCCTTTTGGGTTCGTCCTCTTGTAGTTACTGCTGCCACAATCGGATCTTTCGGTCTCTCTATAAACACGCATCTACAACCAAGTATGAATGGGTTGATCGGATCCTCCATTAAAGCCGCTTTAATAACACCACGGACGAAATCCGAATGTATCTCCACCAGTGCGACTGGAAACGTTATGTGTGCATCTCCTTTAAAAACACATAATTTGACGGTTTCTTCCGTTTCTTGACCTGGTTTGACGAAATGCATCGCGACAATACTATCAAAGCTCAAACCTGTATCAAACAAACAATAAAAGGAAGTCCAGTTCAATATAGCAGTTCCTCGCGTAGAAGGCCTCTCACCCTCAGGTTGAGAATCACTGACCTTACTATTCCGATGCGAGGCTGTTTGTAAACAACCGATCCGATTCTGGCCGGCTTGTTTTCACTGATCAGATATCCCTGGCGCAGAGGTTTTCTCTTTGCCGTATCCTTGCTGGCTCTGTTGCGAATGGGAGTCGCTTAGGATGATCATAGGTTTCCGTGGAATATCGGGTTTTGTAGAGTTTTGATTTTTCGTAAAGAGGGTTTTGGGGTACAGTTTCTCTTGGGTTTTGGTGGGAAAATTATTGGAAAGACTGTTATAGATTTTTTTTGCGAGAAGGCTCATCTTAAGGTTTGCCTTTTGAGCCTGGAAGCTCGGCGAGCGCGTCTGCATAACGCTCGGACTTACTCAAGATGTCTTCAAGCTTTACAGCTCCTTGTTCACAAGAAATCTACGGGTTTCGTTTGACAAAGTGCTTTTGATCTGTTCGGTTAGAATAAGCTCTTCTAACCCTTCAAAAGTGCAAGGAAGTTCTGAAAAGTAGATTTCCTACAAATATACCCATAAGACGGAG
>JAMPIV010012033.1:0-107312 GCA_024509875.1 Oreohelix idahoensis
TATACATCGATTGAAAAGGTCATACCAATGGGTCTATCATTCTTGTAGCGATTCATTGACTTTATGACTATTTGTATATGTTTGATGTACTTTATGTGTGGTGATGGAATATTATTATGATAATTAAAATTCACATAAACTTATTCCAGTGTGTCGGTCAGTTCGTTCCCAATTATCTGTATTTCCAGTGTCATAGTTTCACGTCTGTGTGTCTATTGTAGTCACTTATGTGTGTGTGTATGTGAGGTATATATATATATATATATATATATATATATATATATATATATATATATATATATATATATATATATATATATATATATATATATATATATATATATATATTAATATATATTATACTAGACGGTCTGACAAATCTTAATCTGTTGTAGATGACAGGCTGACTGAGAGAAATCATCTCTTGGGTCAGAGACCGACTCTAATATATTTCCTCCATCTCACTCGTGAAATCTATTTCTATTTTATCATCTCCCACGGAGCTATCATTTGTTTCTATTGTTATTCAGAAGGGATCAAACCAAGTCTTAATTCACCTATCACAAATCTACGACAATCTTCAATCAATCATGGAGTACTGGAAAATTTCCAGATCGATGGCGAGAAGCAATCATTATTCCCATCAGAAAGAAACAAAAGGAGAAAAAAAGCAAGTCCAGCTACCGACCAGTTAGCCTACTGAGCTGTCTGGGTAAGGTAATGGAAAGAATGATGAACTCAAGATTACTGAACCATCTGGAAAAAAACCAGCTGCTTGATAACACACAGTCAGCATTCAGGAAAAACCGCAGCACCGAAGACCAGCTGGTATATCTAGCACAGGAAGTAGAAAATGCCTTTCAGGAGAAAAAGAAAGTACTGGCTGTTTTTGTAGACTTGACAAAAGGTATGGAAAGAAGGACTCCTCCTTAAGATGCTCAACAACAAAATTGAAAGGAGAATGTTCAGCTGGATACAGGACTTCCTCCGATACCGCACAGCAAGAGTAAAACTTGACAGGAAACTGAGCCATCGCGTCACTCTACAACAGAGTGTGCCACAAGGAGGAGTTATCTCCCCCACACTTTTTATCATTTATATAAATGATATTGCAGAGAAACTGTCCGGGCATATCTCCAGGGCTCTTCATGCTGACGATTTTGCTGCCTGGTGTGCTGCTGTACATTTGCTTACTGCGAAGTTCAGGATGCAAGCAGCACTAAATACCATCGGTAAATGGGCATCAGACTGGGGAGTACAGATAAACCTCTCCAAGACAGTAGCAACCTGCTTCTCTCTGTCAAATCGCCGAGAAACGATCAAACTGCAACTAAATGGAAGTGAGCTTCCAATCGAGGAAATCCCAACATACCTGGGAGTCAAGTTGGATAAGAGACTCACCTTGAAGCCGCACATAAAAGCAGTAGAACAGAAAGCAATAAGAAAACTCTCTATTAAAAAGAAACTGGCTGGCACAAGTTGGGGGGCAAATACCAGCATACTTAAAAAAGTCTATACAGGCTTCTGAGATTGAAAATGTTAATTGATTACGAGGAGCTAGACGACTGCCATGAAGTATATCTATCATCACAGAAGTCCCTGAAATAAAAAAGAAAGGCCACCAGACCCCTCAACACCTAAAAACTTTGGCTCAAGAAATGATTGAAGAAAAGTACAACCCGAAGGAGTGGACACACGCATACACAGATGGATCTGCTGAAGGGGCAGTAAAGAACGGTGGAGGAGGCATTTTTATAAGATTCCTAAATGGAAAGATCATCCGAAAGGCCTTCCCAACTGGAAAGATCTCATCCAATTTCAGGGCAGAAGCTATGGCACTACTGCAAGCCCAGAAAATCCTCACCAGGCCCGAACAGCAGCCACCAGCTAAGATAGTAATCTTCACTGACTGCAGATCATTACTGGAATCAATACAAAACACCAGAAATGATAACATGATGAATGAGATCAGATCTGAGCTTAACATCATCCAAAGGTCATCAACCATTGCCCTTCAGTGGTTACCCTACCATTGTGGAATCGCTGGTAATGAGAGAACAGATACTCTATCAAGAAGTGGCAGTAAAATGGAACAATACAGCCACCCATTGCTCTATCGGGAAGCAACAACCATCATCCACAACAAGTACAAAAATCAGTGGAAGGAGGAAGCGGATTTAAACAGATACCAACAGACCACCATTTTCCGCCTGAGAGCTGGCCACTGCAGATTATTTGGCTATCTCTATCGCCACAGGATATCCCACACAAATGAATGCCCATGTGGAACTGGAATCCAGACCCCAGAACACATTCGCCAGAACTGCCTAACCCATGATGACCCGCGACGTGTGACCTGGCCAAGGGGTGCTGAGCTCCAGCAGAAGCTATGGGGCTGCCGCGCGGACCTGGTAAAGACTGTGTACTTCGTCCTGGCGACAGGCCTGCAGATTTAGCATGACTACAAACTGAACGCAGAAGAAGATACTCGTAGTTTCATAAAGAGAACTAAAAGCATAAAGTAGTTCCAGGTTCCCTATGGAGCAGGAAGAGAAAGATGAAAGAAATGATGTACATTCTAAGTATAATACTTACATTTTCAAAGCAGTGTAAATGTCCCTATTAACATATTCACTTTAAAATTAATGTAAGTTTTCAAGTTTAAACCAGTGTAAATGTCTATGTGAAAATATTCATTTTAAAGTAAACTTTTCAATCAGTGCGATGTGTATGACTATCTGCATTAGTAACCTTTTCATTTAAATGTCATGTAAAGCTAAAGCTATTCAATTTAAATGTAAAGAAAGTTTTATCCCGAGGGATTAAATTTAATTCTCATCGAGCGTAAATTCTGAGTTAATTGGGATGGTGGTATGGGAAGATAGGAACCCATAACTATGGGGTGGAAAACGCCATACTCAGAAGAGCGTTTCGTTCTATTCTTTTACCGTAGTTATTGGTGGTACCAGCAGAAAGTACTATCTCTGGAACAAGAAGTGAACAGTGGCATGAGCTTTAAGACGAAGGACCCATTTGGTAGAATCTCCTTGACATTTCTGGGAAACGAGATACACCCGACAACCTTGATCAGAGACGAGCGTGAGCAGAGTGAAAAGAACCAACCCATAAGAAGGAGCAGAACCGTCATTGGCAGCTAAGTTCAAATATATGCTGCCACTTGAACTTCTTGTAATATTTCACAATCCATAACGACAGTGATGATAACTTTTCTTGATCCATAACTATTCAAATTATTTTGCAACTGTTAAAACTTAAGTGATTATTAAATTTTGTTATTTGTAATTATTCAAATTTAACTTCGATTTAATCATTTTAAAGTTACTGCATGTTTGTCTTAGTCTACACACACTCTAAACAGAGCTATACTAGAATAATAGAATTCCATTGAGTTAAATCAGGGGTATGGGCTTGATCGAGCTGAAATTAATAAGTGCTTAAATCCATCACAAAAGTGTCGGCAGAATTACAGAGTTTGTAACATACTCAGCTATAGCAGTATTGTTCTCGCTTATTCTGAATATCTTGTGAAGACTCCCTGGAGATAGAAGCGTTTTGTTTCTTCTATTGACATCTCTACCAAGAGTAATCTTGTGCGAAGGTAGACACATTTGAAGCCCATATTAGATACTCTTGAGTTTTGACCATTGGTGGACCACTACTGCAAAGCAGGGGAGGCAATACCGTCACAAGGAGGCTAGACAGTTTGACATTGTGGTATGGACGGCAGCCAGCAACGGAGCTAATAAAACAATAGATCTGGCAAGAATGAAGGCGAATAGCAAAGTCCGGCCAGACACCGCAAACACATACTTTCTGAGGGCAGGAAAGTCAGCACACCCCAAACCGAATAAACCTGGTAGCAGTTTACCATCTCTTCTTGATTGTGCAAATGATTGGGAGATGGCGGTAGACCTACCTGGACGAGGGGCATATCCAGAGAGTATCCGAAAATCGCGGAGACGGCCGGATATAGTGCTTCATTCTGCAGCAACGCTTCAGGTCATACTGATTGAACTGACCGTGCCATTTGAATCCAGATTAGATGAGCAACATTCGTTCAAAGCGGCCAAGTATAGTGATCTGGCCGCGGATCTGAGACACGATGGGTTCACTGCAAGGGTCATGGCTGTTGAAGTGGGCGCAAGAGGGCTTGTGGCTGCATCAGTGTATGATCTATTGAAACTGTTGGGGCTGAGGGGACAGTCGAGAACAAGGGCCCTGAAGAGGCTTAGTGAAACTGCCGAAAAGGCATCAGGCTGGCTGTGGAACAACCGCAATGGGAATGGAGATCGTAACAATAAACGCTGCGGTACAGAAAACACCAGGAATTTTTCTAAGTCCACAATACGCTGAGGTTTGTGGTGGACTAGTGAACGGGCTGCGACTCAGGGGCGACAGCGGTGTATACTATAAGGGGTGTCAGTATCAATAGTCCAGTGGGGAACGCGCAGTGGCGACTCGTTGACTTCGCGCTGGTGTCTCAGTGTGTGCGACGGAACGAACGGAATAATTTGTCTTCTCTTTGTTACTTTCACAATTGCCTCCACGGCTGGCGGAGTTGTGGAATTTAAAGTTGCTGCCATAAGTGAAATGGGTTCATTTTCGATCCAAGACAACAGGAAGCTGAGACGCTTGGGAGTCATGACCCAAGTGGGCCCGCCCCCCTTAGAGTGTAAAGGAGTATATAGGGCCGAAATACTTGTCGGACGGGGGGACTTCTTCTGATGATCAGATTGCTTCCTGTTGTATCGCTCTGTAAAGAGTTTCCTATCATAATAGTTGGGACAGGAAAGATATGGGGAAACATGATCACCTACACCAGGTGGGCACGGGCTTAGATGATAGAAGAAGATATGGGGAAACATGATCAAAGCATGGTCACCTACACCAGGTGGGCACGGGCTTAGATGATAGAAAAAGATATGGGGAAACATGATCAAAGCTTGGTCACCTACACCAGGTGGGCACGGGCTTAGATGATAGAAGAAGATATGGGGAAACATGATCACCTACACCAGTGGGCACGGGCTTAGATGATAGAAGAAGATATGGGGAAACATGATCAAAGCATGGTCACCTACACCAGGTGGGCACGGGCTTAGATGATAGAAGAAGATATGGGGAAACATGATCAAAGCATGGTCACCTACACCATCACCTACACCAAGTGGCACGGGCTTAGATGATAGAAGAAGATAGGGGGAAACATGAATCAAAGCGAAATGGTCCACCTACACCAGTGGGCACGGGCTTAGATGATAGAAGAAGATATGGGGAAACATGATCAAAGCATGGTCACTTACACCAGGTGGGCACGGGCTTAGATGATAGAAAGAAAGATATGGGGGAAACATGATCAAAGCATGGTCACCTACACCAGTGGGCACGGGCTTAGATGATAGAAGAAGATATGGGGAAACATGATCAAAGCATGGTCACCTACACCAGGTGGGTACGGACTTAGATGATAGAAGAAGATATGGGGAAACATGATCAAAGCATGGTCACCTACACCAGGGGGGCACGGGCTAAGAGGAAAGAGGAGGTTTTGGGGAAACATGATCAAAGCATGGGTCACCTACACCAGTGGGCACAGGGCTTAGATGATAGAAGAAGATATGGGGAAACATGATGAAAGCATGGTCACCTACACACCAGTGGGCACGGCTTAGATGATAGAAGAAGAAGATATGATCAAAGGGTGGGGGAAACATGATCAAACGATGGTCACCTACACCAGTGGGCACCGGCTTAGATGATAGAAGAAGATGTGGGAAAACATGATCAAAGCATGGTCACTTACACCAGTGGGCACGGGCTTAGATGATAGAAGAAGATATGGGGAAACATGATCAAAGCATGGTCACCTACACCAGTGGGCACCGGCTTAGATGATAGAAGAAGATGTGGGAAAACATGATCAAAGCATGGTCACCTACACCAGTGGGCACGGGCTTAGATGATAGAAGAAGATATGGGGAAACATGATCAAAGCATGGTCACCTACACCAGTGGGCACGGGCTTAGATGATAGAAGAAGATATGGGGAAACATGATCAAAGCATGGTCACCTACACCAGGTGGGCACGGGCTTAGATGATAGAAGAAGATGTGGGGAAACATGATCAAAGCATGGTCACTTACACCAGGTGGGCACGGGCTTAGATGATGATAGAAGAAGATATAGGGGAAACATGATCAAAGCGCATGGTCACCTACACCAGGTGGGCACGGGCTTAGATGATAGAAGAAGATATGGGGAAACATGATCAAAGCATGGTCACCTACACCAGGTGGGCACGGGCTTAGATGATAGAAGAAGATATGGGGAAACATGATCAAAGCATGGGCACGGGCTTAGATGATAGAAGAAGATATGGGGAAACATGATCAAAGCATGGTCACCTACACCAGTGGGCACGGGCTTAGATGATAGAAGAAGATATGGGGAAACATGATCAAAGCATGGTCACCTACACCAGTGGGCACGGGCTTAGATGATAGAAGAAGATATGGGGAAACATGATCAAAGCATGGTCACCTACACCAGTGGGCACGGGCTTAGATGATAGAAGAAGATATGGGGAAACATGATCAAAGCATGGTCACCTACACCAGTGGGCACGGGCTTAGATGATAGAAGAAGATATGGGGAAACATGATCAAAGCATGGTCACCTACACCAGTGGGCACGGGCTTAGATGATAGAAGAAGATATGGGGAAACATGATCAAAGCATGGTCACCTACACCAGGTGGGCACGGGCTTAGATGATAGAAGAAGATATGGGGAAACATGATCAAAGCATGGTCACCTACACCAGGTGGGCACGGGCTTAGATGATAGAAGAAGATATGGGGAAACATGATCAAAGCATGGTCACCTACACCAGTGGGCACGGGCTTAGATGATAGAAGAAGATATGGGGAAACATGATCAAAGCATGGTCACCTACACCAGGTGGGCACGGGCTTAGATGATAGAAGAAGATATGGGGAAACATGATCAAAGCATGGTCACCTACACCAGGTGGGCACGGGCTTAGATGATAGAAGAAGATATGGGGAAACATGATCAAAGCATGGTCACCTACACCAGGTGGGCACGGGCTTAGATGATAGAAGAAGATATGGGGAAACATGATCAAAGCATGGTCACCTACACCAAGTGGGCACGGGCTTAGATGATAGAAGAAGATATGGGGAAACATGATCAAAGCATGGTCACCTACACCAAGTGGGCACGGGCTTAGATGATAGAAGAAGATATGGGGAAACATGATCAAAGCATGGTCACCTACACCAAGTGGGCACGGGCTTAGATGATAGAAGAAGATATGGGGAAACATGATCAAAGCATGGTCACCTACACCAAGTGGGCACGGGCTTAGATGATAGAAGAAGATATGGGGAAACATGATCAAAGCATGGTCACCTACACCAAGTGGGCACGGGCTTAGATGATAGAAGAAGATATGGGGAAACATGATCAAAGCATGGTCACCTACACCAAGTGGGCACGGGCTTAGATGATAGAAGAAGATATGGGGAAACATGATCAAAGCATGGTCACCTACACCAGGTGGGCACGGGCTTAGATGATAGAAGAAGAAGATAAAGAAGAAGCAGAAGAAGGGAAAGAAAAAAGAAGAAGTTCTAAAAGGCTGTCAATACATGGAATGTTAATTTTTGTCTACAAACTGGTAGACGGCAGCAGGTGAGAAGCAGGTACATGGAGCACAAACTGGCAGACGGCAGCAGGTGAGAAGCAGGTACATGGAGCACAAACTGGTAGACGGCAGCAGGTGAGAAGCAGGTACATGGAGCACAAACTGGCAGACAGCAGCAGGTGAGAAGCAGGTACATGGAGCACGGACAGCAGCAGGTGAGAAGCAGGTACATGAGAAGCAGGTAGAAGCAGGTACATGGAGCACAAACTGCAGCAGGTGAGAAGCAGGTACATGGACTGGCAGCAGCAGGTGAGAAGCAGGTGGAGCACAAACATGGAGCACGAACTGGTAGACGGCAGCAGGTGAGAAGCAGGTACATGGAGCACAAACTGGCAGACGGCAGCAGGTGAGAAGCAGGTACATGGAGCACAAACTGGTAGACGGCAGCAGGTGAGAAGCAGGTACATGGAGCACAAACTGGCAGACAGCAGCAGGTGAGAAGCAGGTACATGGAGCACAAACTGGCAGACGGCAGCAGGTGAGAAGCAGGTACATGGAGCACAAACTGACAGACGGCAGCAGGTGAGAAGCAGGTACATGGAGCACAAACTGACAGACGGCAGCAGGTGAGAAGCAGGTACATGGAGCACAAACTGACAGACGGCAGCAGGTGAGAAGCAAGTACATGGAGCACAAACTGACAGACGGCAGCAGGTGAGAAGCAAGTACATGGAGCACAAACTGACAGACGGCAGCAGGTGAGAAGCAAGTACATGGAGCACAAACTGACAGACGGCAGCAGGTGAGAAGCAAGTACATGGAGCACAAACTGTGCGTACAAATCGTCGTGATAAAATGTCTCTTTCAGATATTAGTGAGACCACAAAATAGAATATGTATCAGTTGATATACAATATTGTAACAATAAACCATGCATTATAACTGTGTTGTTTATATACTACCGAAGTGATAACTAATTGTAGAAATGCTGGAACGTATAATGGCAATCAAGACTTACCTCGTTATCAAAGACAACCTGACATTTTCATAGCAATTCTCCAGCCATAAACACAGTTTACTGTCAGTTCTCTCAGCAATTTAACGATATAAGACACTGGTTGGTTTACTGTGGCTGGAGATTGAAATCGATTTTTTAAATAAAAGCACCCATATACTGCATTATGAACTTACCCTGTGACCTTTACGGCGTGTATTGTGCCAGTTGTTCCACAGTGTACACAAGTATCGATACTGTTGCTATCACAACATTGACAGCCAGTTCAATCGGGGCTGCGTACAGTTTGAACGAATGATGACAAACATATAGGTTAACAGTTAGATTGACTGACATCATACAGATAAATAATGATCCAACCTAGGCTGCGAATAGTGCCAGGGGAGACAAACAGCTCTGCTCCTCACTCATACACGTCATTTGAGGCGTCCAATATAACGCTGTGCTGGCAACCTTGTCACTGTCACGGGATTTGCCTCCCCTTTGCTCTGCAGTAGTGGTCCACTAGTGGCCAAAACTCAAGAGTATCTAAAATGGGTCTTCAAAGTTGTCTACCTTTGCACAAGATTACTCTTGCCAGCGGTGTAGATAGAAGGATACTAATGCTTCTATCTCAAGGGAGTTTCACAAGATAATTCAGAAGACAAGAACAATGCTGCATAGGGCAGATCACGTTTAACTTTTATCTTATCCGGCACCTTTTGTGAAGTTTTAAGCAATGGTGTGGCTTGTTAGAACCTCCAGCTGGTTTAATCCAGCGAAATTCCTGTTATAAGTAGTTTTTTGGCTCTATGGCTGTAATTATATGTATATATATCTTAAAGATTTTAGATCCTACATGCGTTCTCTTATCTATAAGAACTGACTCAACTATGAATTCGTAAAATAACATATAACAAATTCAATAATCAATTAGTCTTTAACAAATTTAAATAAATATGGTTTAAATTGACTCTATAGGTTTTTTAAAATTGTCTTTACTGAGACTTAATTGGGGACTGTTGGTTATTGTCCGTTGTTTGCGCCTGTTACAAAAAACTTAACTGGCTGAGTACTGCAATGGGTCATTGTCAGGTCTTTTGGGGTGATGACTCTTCTCTAGAGGCGTCTAGATGAACTTCACGCCTAATATCAAGGTGGGTGTCTTCACAACGTGTCCACTATAGGTAGTTGGTGTCGAACCCAGCTTTTGAATCACAAGATAGTGGCGAAGACTCTTACTTCAGACTGGTCTCTTATAAGAGTAACTTCATACCACGAACTTAATGTAGTCTCGTACCACGAACTTAATGAAAAAATAAAAGAACAAATGCCTCTGCTAAGTACACTTTTGGGCTGCAGATTAACAGGCGCATTGTCTCGCTGGCCACCCACCATTGTTTGCCTCTCCGAATAATTATTCTCCCTTACTCGGGAAAATGTGTCTGGACAGCGCGAGGGCAATGGATTGTGCCTGAATTAACATTATGAATTTACATATTCTCACAAAATGATACTGTACACTGTGCACATGTGATGTAATCATCACTCAATTGCTCACTGCTCCATTAGGAATCTGGGGCCATCTCTGCTGTCGGTTTTCTGTACGACTAGCAAGCAGCAATCACCAGCGCTCGCTGCACTGAGATAGTCAACAGCTAACATACTTCACACTGAGATAGTCAACAAAATCATACTTCACACTGAGATAGTCAACATCTAATCTACTTTACACAGAGATAGTCAACAACTATCATACTTCACACAGGGATAGTCAACAGCTATCATACGTTACACTGGGATAGTCAACAACTAATCGACTTCACACTGAAATAGTCAACAACGAATCTACTTCACACTGAGATAGTCAACAACTAACATACTTCACACTGAGATAGTCAACAAAATCATACTTCACACTGAGATAGTCAACATCTAATCTACTTTACACAGAGATAGTCAACAACTATCATACTTCACACAGGGATAGTCAACAGCTATCATACGTTACACTGGGATAGTCAACAACTAATCGACTTCACACTGAAATAGTCAACAACGAATCTACTTCACACTGAGATAGTCAACAACTAACATACTTCACACTGAGATAGTCAACAAAAACATACTTCACACTAAGATTGTAGACAACTAACATACTTCACACTGAGATTGTTGACAACTAAGATAATTCAAACTGAGATTGTCAACAAAAAACAAACTTCACACTAAGATAGTCAACAACGAACATACTTCACACTGAGATTGTCGACAACTAATATACTTCAAACTGGGATTGTCAACAAATAACATACTTCACAGTGAGATAGTCAACAACTAACATACTTCACACTGAGATAGTCAACAACTAACATACTTCACATTGAGATTGTCGACAGCTAATATACTTCAAACTGGGATTGTCAACAAATAACATACTTCACACTGAGATAATCAACAATTAACATACTTCACACTGAGATTGTCAACAACTAACATACTTCGCACTGAGATTGAGACAGTCAACAACTAAGATACTTCACACTGAGATAGTCAACAACTTACATTCTTCACACTGAGTGTGACGGTATTGCCTCCCCTGCTTTGCAGTAGTGGTCCAACAATGGCCAAAACTCAAGAGTATCTAACATGGGCTTCAAAGGTATCTCCTTCGCACAAGATTACTCTTGGCAGAGATGTAGATAGAAGGGTGATGACACTTCTATTACAAAGGGAGTCTTCACAAGTTATTCAAAATAAGCGAGAACTATATTGCTTTGGCTGAGTATGTTCTCTGTAATTCTGCCGACGCTTTTGTGAAGGATTTAAGCACATTACTTTCAGCTCGTTTAAGCCCCCACTCCTGATTTACTCAGTGGAATTCCATTTTTCTAGTATAGATCTGTTTAAAGTCCGTGTAGTAATTTGATCGAGACAACCATGCAGTAACTTTAAAATGATTAAATCGAAGTTAAATTTGTAACATTACAAGTAACAAAATTTAATAAACACTTTAGGTTTTAACAGTTGGAAAATAATTTGAATAGTTATGGATCAAGCAAAAGTTATCATCACAGTCTATAGGGAATGTGAGATGTTACAAGAAGTTCAAGTGGCAGCATAGATTTGAACTTAGCTGCCAATGACGGTTCTGCTCCTTCTTGTGGGTTGGTTTTTTTCACTCTGCTCACACTCGTCTCTGATCAAAGTTGTCGGGGGTAGCTCGTTTAACAGAAATGTCAAGGAGAGTCTACCACGTGGGTCCTTCGTCTTAAAGCTTATACCACGGTTCCCTTCTTGTTCCAGAGATGGTACTTTCTGCTGGTACCACTAATAACTATGGTAAAAGAATAGAACGAAACGCTCTTCTGGGTATGGCGTTTTCCACCCCATAGTTATGGGTTCCTATCTTCCCATACCACCAGCCCAATTACTCAGACTTTTACCCTCGGTGAGAATTAAATTTAATCCCTCGGGATAAAACTTTCTTTACATTTAAATTCAATTTCTTTAGCTTTACATGTCATTTAAATGAAAAGGTTAATAATACAGATAGAGTCTGTTTACATACACATCTCCACTGATTGAAAAGTGTTCACAATATAAATTGAATATGTTTTCATTTATGTTCTACACTGAAAAGTTTGAAACTTCCATTACTTTAAAATGAATATTTTCACATAGACATTTACACTGGTTTAAACTTGAAAACTTACATTAATTTTAAAGTGACTATGTTTATAGGGACATTTACACTGTTATGAAAATGTAAGTATTATACTTAGAATGCACATCATTTCTTTCATCTTTCCCTCCATGCTCCATAGGGAACCTGGAACTACTTTATGATTTTAGTTCTCTTTACGAAACTATCAATAAAGCAATCACCAGTCCGTGCAGTGGTGGTTCATGAATCATCATACTATAAGCTGAGGTTGCCAGCCTCAAACGACCGGGACATCCACCAGCGATTTTCACACATATAAATATTCACATGGTAATGCATACATATTAGTTCACATGTTAGTAAATGAAACTTATATACGAGGGGCGTTCAGAAAGTAATGCACCACATCGTTTTTCTCAGGAGCTGTTTATTAAAAAAGCATGAAATTTATACACAATATACATGGATATGTCATGTAAACATCGGTATTATTCAACATAATCCCCATCAATTTGTACGGCTTTATGCCAGCGCGAAACAAGTGCATGTATTCCTAGCCCGTACCAGATTTTGTCTTGATAATGTAGCCATTTCTTCGCTGCATGAATCACTTTTTCATCATCTTCAATCCTTGTCCCACGGAGTGCATCTTTAAGTAGACCAAATAGATGAAAATCAGAGGGTGCCAAATCGGGACTATAGGGTGGATGGGGTAGTACAGTCCAACCCAATTTGGTGATTGCTTCCTGTGTTGCCTGACTTGTGGGAGGTCGCGCATTGTCGTGAAGGAGAAGCAGGTCTGTTGGATTCTTGTGCGACCGAACTCTGCGAAAACGTTGATTGAGTTTTTTCAATGTCTTAATGTAAGCTTGCGAATTGATTGTCTCTTCTCTTGGCATAACGTCCACAAGAATCACACCTTCAATGTCACAAAAGACAGTGATCATGACCTTTCCAGCTGAAGGAATTGTCTTGAATTTCTTTCTTCATGGTGATTGCGGATGATGCCACTCCATTGACTGTCTTTTTGTCTCAGGTTCAAAATGATGTGCCCAGGTTTCGTCACCTGAAACGATCTTAGCCAAAAAGTTATCTCCATCAGCATTGAAACGCTCCAACAATTCAGAAAAAATTGCTTTCCTTTGCAATCGGTGGTCATTTGTGAGACTTCGAGGAACCCATCTTGCGCAAACCTTAGAAAATCCGAGAGTTTTTATAACTGCATTTGCACTACCAATGCTGAATGACAGCTGTAAGACCAATTGTTGAGTAGTGATTCGCCTACCAGTAAGAATAATGCCCTCAGCGCATTTCAACATTTCTGCGTTGGTGGCTGTGGCCGGACGTCCACAGCATGGCCGATCAATCAGCTCCGTATCTTCACTTCCTGATTGTTTGATTCTCTGAACCCAGCGACTGACTGTACTCCTGTCGACTGCAAAACTTCCATACACATCACGTAGACGCTTGTGAATGTTCACAACATTTTCCTTCTCTGCAACGAGAAATTCTATCACAATTCGCTGCTTATAACGCAAGTTGCTAACACGCTCCATTTCAACGGCTTAGGGCAGCCGTATAATTTGGCCGGTTGCGGTGCAATTTGGTGCACACAATTGGCACATGCCATGTATAAAGTGTGCAACATTTCATGCTTCTATCTTCATTATTAGCTGAGAAAAACGATGTGGTGCATTACTTTCTGAACGCCCCTCGTAGAATGAAAAAAATGCACACTTACACCAATCCTGGCTACAGATTTGTTGCTCAGATGGAATAAAAGAGATGAGTCGGTCTCGTACACGCGTCTGGGTGTCTTTAATTTGACAATATATTCCCTCTTTGACTTTGTGTGTTTCAGTTTTCCTTAGTCCTGGTTTTCCTTGTTACAATGCTAGAGATTTCCTGGGCTGTTTTTTGTAAGTCCTTTTTGGAATACTCTAATAAAAGGTCCAGTCCGATAAAAGGAATTCTTGAATTCTAACTTGGCAAGTCTGGGTTCTTCTGACGAGCTTGTCTCACAGCAGTTTTTGCACAGTGAAGGGGATTTGAACAAACGCCAGCTTATATTCCCCCTCAATGTTGTTATAAAATAAATCAGAAAGATCCAATCATTTCAAATCATGCGGGGCAGGTGTGATATTTTCAAAATAGTCCCATCTGAAATAAGGTGCGTGCCTGCAAAAGTCACGTATTACCATATATGGACATCGGATGCCTTGCATACACTCTCACAGGCAGATCGGTAGACACACATGACTACATGGGTAAGCTGCAATACTTATTACTTTATTAAAAAGTAACGTTGGTGTATCAATGATGGCCCAGAAGCGCTTATGTCACACTTGTCTGCCCACATGTGTCACACAGACAGTAATCTCGTTATCTGTAGTATGAGTACGCAAAAACTCCGTGTTTGCCCAGCTTGTAAACAAACGAGTCGCTTATCAGCGGTTTAATCTAAACATGCCTTCGCTCATCTTATCTAGTTGCTTCTCGCAGGCTGGGATAAACATTATCTGCAAGGAGTGTCACAAATATTTGAACATAGAAACTACTTGCTCCTTAGCCGATAATGAGAAGAAATTGGTACTTTTAAAAGTACGCAAATAAAAATCAGTACAAAATATGACTTTGATCCTGTCAGAGTGAAACAGAGATCGTGAAGAGGTCGTCCATTTCGTCACACTGAGATTGAGATTATCAACAACTAACATATTTCACACTGAGATTGAGATAGTCAACAACTAACATACTTCTCACAAAGATTGAGATAGTCAACCACTAACATACTTCACACAAAGATTGAGATAGTCAACAACTAATATACCTGTGCAAACAAACGTTCATGTGTGACCATCTGGGTTGTTTTCTCTCCACGAGAGAAATTAGGCAGTTACAATAGCAATATCAGCGATAATCAAGCTCGCGGGGCGATCTTCGTGTTAATCCGGCGGCCCATGTCTTGTACACGAGAATTTTACCAACATGACTGTCAGTCAATATTACATCACCTGTCTACTCTCTCAGCAGGTATGATCAGGTAAATAGACATGACGAATTATAACACGAAGAAGTGGAAACATACTTCACAGGTCGATCATGGAAGAGAGAGAAAATACGAAAAGAGGAGCGACCAATACGTCACAGCTACAAGGCCACTTATAACACTCACTTGTTTCGCAGATAGCACCACCAATTGCTACGACCGACCCAGCGTCTCTTTTGGGAATACTGACTTCTGGCTCAGAGAAATAGTAAGACAATTTATTTAAGAAGCCTCTTACACGTGGTCTGGGGTACTACTTTGCAAACAGAATCCCACTATGATTTAGTGTTCAGGTTCCTAAGATTTCGGGCTTTCCGTATTAAAAGAATTAGAGTTTTCCCGTGATACAAGTCCACAAGATGCTCAAACACGTTTGCGGTCCTTTAAAGTGAATTCCTGATTCTGTTCCTTACTCTGGCTTGTCTGGCTGTCTTCTTGGCGAGTTGAATTTCACAGTGCGGTAAACTTACATGGCGCTAAATTATAAGGCAACATTCGCCCCACATCCAGATTGCGACTATATGGCAAGGCTCCAATCAGAAAATTTGAATTTTTACATTTCAAAGACTAAGCCAATATCATCCAAGAGCGTTATTTAACTTTCTCGCAAGAAAAAAATCCAACATAACAAACTCACAAACAAATGTGCTCCAAAATGAGAAGTGAACAGATAATGGCAGAGAGAGAGAGAGAGAGAGAGAGAGAGAGAGAGAGAGAGAGGGAGAGAGAGAGAGAGAGAATGCATAAAAGAGAACGACCAATTATGCTACAATAGTCAACAACAAAAGTACAAAATATGTCACACTGAGATTGAGATAGTCAACAACTCAAGTACAAAATATGTCACACTGAGATTGAGATAGTCAACAACTAACGTACAAAATATGTCACATTGAGATTGAGATAGTCAACAACAAAAGTACAAAATATGTCACACTGAGATTGAGATGGTCAACAACTCAAGTACAAAATATGTCACATTGAGATTGAGATAGTCAACAACTCAAGTACAAAATATGTCACATTGAGATTGAGATAGTCAACTACTCAAGTACACAATATTTCACATTGTGATTAACAACTAAGGTACACAATAATTTACACTGTGATTGAGATATTCTACAACTAATTCAGAATGAAGGGATGCGCATAGTCTTGGGCTGTACGCGAGATACCCCCATTGTGACAATGAGGTATATGCTTGGAGTGCTGTCGATTAAATCCAGATATGCGATGGCCCAAGCAAAAGCCTATATGCGGTATCCACAGACAAACGGCACCCTCTGCATGGTAACATGCCTGACATTAAGGGAGCAAGAATAAAGAGAGGAATGTCACGAATGGCACAGGCAGAGACAACAATCAAACAGGTGGAAACAGTCGACAATATATTCCAGGGGGAAGAGTGGAGTATGTCAGATGAGAATTGGATTAACAACCAGCATGTTATCATCAGCCTTGGCAGAGAGTGTAGAAATTGGGGGAATGGAAAAGCAGAATTGGGAATTAATAAACTGATACATGATCATTCCGGCGATGATGATGCCATTGTGTATACAGATGGGTCTGTGATCCGTGGTGAGAAATCCGGTTGGGGCTTCTCTGCTCGGGTGCAGGGCAGAATCGTCGACGAACATAGCGGGGCTTACAAGATAACAACTTCCAGCATGAGAATGGAAATCGAGGCTGTTACTGCAGCCTTAAGGTGGATATCTGAAACTTCATTAACAAAGGCTATCATTGTGTCAGACTCTCAGTCCACGCTTCGGAAGGTTCAAAGTGGTGGGTTGTGGCATGAATGGAAAACATTCCTAGAAGCTTCCAGTCTACAAGAGCTGGTGTGGATATATTGTCCTGGTCATGCTGGGGTATGTGGTAATGAAAGAGCTGACAGACTATAGCATCAAGAGAACCCATAGTGGGGACACTAGATATGGATAAGTGAGAGATACTGAGAACAATTAATGATCGTCTGTTAGAGAATGACACTGCAATAGATGAATCATCAAGGTTAAGACTGTTGGAATTTGGCATCAAACGTAAGGCTAGTAGAGATGGACGTATGAGAGTATGCATCCGTCGTGTTTACAACCAGCGAGCTACAGGAACAGTTAGCATTCACACTCTTCGACATATACTGATGGAGACTGAGCACCTATGGGTTTGCCCGGAGTGCAATGATGTCAATTCTGTATAACAATAACAGCTAAAGTGCTTAACAAAATATTTCACACTGAGACTGAGAGATTCAACAACTAAGGTACACAATATTTCACACTGAGATAGTCAACAACTAAAGTACAAAATATTCCACACTGTCTCACAGAGAAGGGTAGCCCAATCACGCTACAGGAGTTTCAAACATTTCTGAAACAGCAAAGATTCAATTAGGCCTATATATATATATATATATATATATGCGTGTGCCACGTCTGATATAATAGAAAATATTTGGAAGTTTACACGCCTGACATGTGATGATCCTGTCATAAATAGTTGTATTGAACCTTTCATACTGAAACACGCAGCGCGTAAATGCCTGGCCTGTAAACAAGTCTACCAACAATAATCCAGTTAAACATGTTTTTAAAATGTTAACCACCCACGAAATTGTGTGACCCAATTTTGGAGCTGCCCTCCAGTAAATTAATGAAGCCCTAACAAGACAGCGAGAACTAGGAAGGCCTCGTCTGTTGGAGAATATCTGTGTTCACGCTTAGACATGACAGAAGTCACGCGTAAAACTGTCCGTTTGGTTTAGCTAGTGCCCTAGATTCTTCTATAAGAGTTACGACAACTATGTCAGAATCAAAAACGAGGCTGAACGACGTGGACGCCATTTTTTGTCGACAATACCAGGGTTAGTAGCGGGAATAAGCGTCGAGTAAGATTTTTTTTTTTTAAATTAATGAAGAAAAATATCCTATTCAACCTCTGATGGGTTATAATTAGGATATATATTGTTTTTAATTCCAAATAATATGAACAACTGCCGATGATGAGAAAGTGGCATCACATTTGTCAAATCATTGTAAATAGGGACAATCACAATTATGCTAATACGTTAAATAAATAAACAAAAACAAAAAACAAAAAACAAACAAAATCAAGAAGAAACTCTGAACAAGAATTATATTAAAATGGAGGGGTGTAAAGGCCTGGTGGTTCCAGTTATATAACTGACTTTAACAGATATTTAATTGACTTTCATCTGTTAAAAGTCATATGCATTGTAAGAACAGCATCAGACCTTCACATTCCCAGACACTAATATTAACATTTGTTCGTGATAAATATTGTTTGACTATATTATGCAGTTCCCTAGGTCTGTCTATTCTTAACACCTCTTCTATATTTATAAGATTATATTAATTTTAAATTATATAATATAAATTACATAATTATTATAATTGTATAATTATATAATTTAAATATATAAAATATAAAATGATATCATGTAATAAAATTTTATATTTTTATTATTTTATTAATATTTTTAAATTATAATAAAATTATATAACATTATATAATAAATTATATAATATTATTATATAATAAATAAAATTATATAATATATAAATTATATATATATATATATATATATATATATATATATATATATATACATATATATATATATATATATATATATATATATATATATATATATATATATATATATATATATAATTATAATAATAAAATTATATAATATAATTATATAATAAAACTATAATAAAATCTCCGGTCCAAAATATGTAATTAGATTTTGTTAAAACTATCTGTACATAGTCGCATTTTAAATGAAAACATAAACTGGTGTGATCATCTGGATCTAGTAAAACTGTCAGTGTCTACAACAGTCATTCACCAGTTTCCACATTTCAAACTAGGTAAATAGTTCAATTCGAAGGGAGTATGTTTTGCTGAGTGTTGCAACTCTAACGGAATATTTGTTGCTAAATAGTGGAATTCTAACGGAATATAAAATTCAACGGAGTATGTGTTAAAAATCCACGCTACTGATTCTTTTCAATAAACCGGTAAGTAAACTAGTTTTCTTCTTTTTGTTTTGTTACTTGAAATACAAATAATAGTACAAATATGTGCTACTGTATTTGCATCTAATTTTATTTCAAATTATTAGCTAACGTAAACGAAAATGCAAATTGGGTCCGAAACTCATGATCGGGTCCATTTTCCTGCAATACGGGTACGACCGAAAATGGCGGCCAAATTTTAGTTGGCGTAACTCTTATAGAAGAATCTAGGGCACTGGGTTCAGCCACAACTAGGCGGTATGGCACGGCAGTATAATTGATTTATTACTTTAAAAAATAAACGGCATGTCTGGCCGACTTGACCAAAAACTGCCATATTTGACGAAGAAGTTGACACTAGAAAGTTATCAGGAAAATTCCCTATCGTTCTTGCTGCAGACATTCGTGGGAGGAGGAGGAGGGTGGGGGGCACACAACAAACTAATCTCTATCAATGACAGTGAGGAAGACAGTCGTACAGTATTATGTACAACCCAACATTATTGTATGGATGTCAAACAAGAGCTAAAAAAAAAAAAAAAAGAAAAGAAATAACCACAGCGTAAGGAATGTGGTCTTGGAGAATACACAATACATCATTGACGAGGAAGAAATGAAGTGAAGAAATAATTCAAGAAAGCGATATGATGAGATGACAAGTCACAGGAAGATAGATGTGACCGGATGGTCATAGAAAAAATACGATAGTAAATAATAACATCCCTAGATTTGAATTAATGGTTATAAGATAATAAAAGAAAGTATAATAACATAAGATATAACTGACGTTAAGAGCTTTATAAGAAACAGGCTATTAAAAAAAAAAACCACACCACAGTTTAAACAAGTCCGAACAGGTTAACTACTTAACATAAAGCTCATGCAAATTTATCTACTTAACAAAAAGCTTATGCAAATTTGTCACAAGACGTCGTTACTAATTTAAATAGGTAGTGGTGCAACGCGTGACGTCAGACCAATAAAATAAATAGTAAGCTTTCGCATTGGAAAAGCCTAACCAATGGGAAAGAGATTACTGGGGTGCACCGCTCAACTATTTGGGTTTATAAGGAGACGATAGCATCATTTTCTAGGAGTGTTAGAGTGAGCTTCCAGCCTTACAGTGTTCCAAAAGTACTTAGCAGAGAGAAGCATCAGCACCAGACGTGTAAACGTGGGCCTATAGATAATCTTCTATTGAGAGACGACTTGCTACTAGTCATAATATAACTGATGACTATATTTCAGTGTGTTTTATTCAAACTGGAATTACAGGTTAGTGGACAATCGAGCTTCCTATCTGTATATTTGATTGTTACAAGAAATGAAATGGTGGAGGAATCAGTTTTATGAAACTGGCGCCTAAAGATATTGAAGAAGCCGAGGACAGACATATCCTCTTAGACAGGATCATCACAGAAGCAGAAGAAAACCAAGTCATTGAACCTCGAGCACCCTTAATTGAGTTATCAGAAGAAGTTATAATTGGATTGAACGAGGTTTATGAAAATGATATAAACCCAGCATAAGAATGGGTAACAATACATTTTCACTCAGACAAGTTAGAATATGAACCTGAAAAGGAATTAACAGAGACTGAATTTCTCAGAGGAATAATCCTAAGGCCTGAACATGAAGAAGACAGTGCTTTTGAACAGCTATTAGATTCCTTAGGCTTTCAAGATGGAAGTTAACAGAGTTGAGATTGTTTCTGTATTTTATTAAACGTTTTAACTAAAAGACTAAGGCTTGTCAAGTACGTTCAGGTAAACATGCAGAAGAGTCAGTGTTAATGAACCACCACTATGCTTAGTCGATCAAAAGGATATTGATCGATTAATCGAACAAAATGATATTAATCGATTAATCGAACATAATAAGATACATTTTTATCACCACTAATGAAGATCACACCATCCAACCTAAGTCCGGTAACTAAGAATCTGGGTTGCCCTATCCTCAAGTAGTTTACCATCTCTGGCGATAAGCCAGCACCAACTTGAAGGAATCCACATCAATTGTAATCACCTCCCCGGTTACATAGAACTTATTATGTTCCGTGAGCCCCGGTTACATATAAACATTATTTGGTGCCGTTTCCAGCCGGACTTCGTTGGACTCGTCCTATACAGTAAACATTGCATTTTGTGAAGATTGTTGGATAATTTATAACCATGGCGCAGATACATGTTTGTCCATTCCTTGAGCAGAATCAAATGGTCGACAAAATAATGCAGCATGTGCCACCACAGAATGTTCCACTTCCTAGTGAACAAGATGTATGCCCTTCGACAGATCACGGAGACGTTGAATAACGTTGATCATTACGCTAAGTTCCAATCCATACGTACTGTTGTCACATCATTTTCCGCCGATGCTAAACAATTTAGGGAATGGTTAGTGGATATGGACAAATATGCTTCACATATTAACGCAGTTACCGATATCGACACACAAAAAAAAGAGTTGCATTTTTATCATCGGATGGCTTAGTAACTGATTTTTTGAGAAGGCGGACAAAGACTTTTCCTACGGAAACCTTTGACACGCTTAGGAAGGAACTATTCAACAGATATTCAGATATCACTGACGTTCAGCATGCTTGGACACTGCTTCGACGTATCAAGCAAGAAAGAAACGAACCAGTCCAGATATAAGGTGGCCGTCTACTTAACTTGGCAGAGAATGCTATTCTGGGAGGAAACATTCATATTGATGAACTTGAGCGACATTTGGTTGGTATTGTTATTGACGGACTCTGGTCGGACACTTTGAAACTGCATTTGCTACGACGGGACTCCCAATCTATCACCGACACCATTCAGATGGCGGTATATGAGGAAAACGTTCGCAAACGCTTTCAGCAGAGGATAGGCAGAGATCCGAAACATGACTATGCATATGAACCAATGGAGATTGAACATGCTAGACCAAACTGGCGTAGTGATGACAGAACAGGTCAAAAGAATGATCACTTTCAAAGAGACAACCGGCACTCTCGGAGACATAGCACCAGCCACCCTCGTCATAACATTTATAACGTTAATAACCCTTCTCCCCGGATCACTTGTTATCGTTGGGGGAATCCAGGACATTTCACCAGACAATGTACTCAGACTCAGTCATATTACAACCCTGACTCTCCTGAACGTTATGGCGGAAATTCATTCTAAAGTGGACAACCACGGACAAGGACAGCGCAGTTTGCACCATCTAATAGATATGGTCGTCCGGGAAACGAGCATAACCGCTCAGTTAAGGAGACTGCATAGAGTGGTACAAATTTTCAGTCTCACAAACAGAATAGAATTCCTTCTAATGATAACATTCGGAACAACCATTACCACGAAGTTAACTTTATTTCAGATCCCAGTTCCTGCCTTGTATACATCCAACACCGACCATTTCGCGCACTTGTGGACACAGGAGCTACTGTCAGTTTGATTCGCGAAAGGCTATGTACTCAAATCAAACATTTAGTACGGTTCTCCAAGTCTAAAACGCACATGTCATCTGTCACTGGACAAACCATAAAATCCATTGGCACTGCATACATCACCCTCCAGTTGGGAACACAGCCGATTCATCATCACGCGAGGTATATCTATAATCCGTTCGGAAATTCGTGCCCACAGAAAGTGTCAATTTTCTCCAAAACTGTTTGTTGTATGGACATGAATTTTTGCATGCAGTCTTAGATTTTCCATGCAGTTATTAATATATTTTTTGCCCTTACAAAACTCATGTCATGTTCGAATTTTCTTCTTTACGTTATATAAAAAACTCTTACTGTTGTCTGGGTTAATTTTTAGTAGTTTTACAGGAATGGTACAAGATCCATTCAAAAATTTTTTTTTTGGTTTGAATTAGTTACTCGCGACTGTGTACAAAACGTAAAGAAGAAAACTATATATATATATGTCTAATTAATTAATTGAATTGTGTGTTAGGAAGTGTGTACTTGTGTTAATAAACTACTGTGTATTTCTGGAGGCCTTTCCAGCCTGTGTATATTCAAAATAAATTAAGAATGGAAGCAGAAAGGGTGTCCATGGTTTTAGAAAAGTATTTAAAGAATTATTTCTTGATGGAATGGGACACACACCAGAAACAAAAGAAAGGATAAAAGGAATTGTATTACTGTATTTTTTAAGCTATTACTTAGTATTTTACACAAGACCTAATAATTGTATGGAGGCGGATCATGGACAAATGGCTGTAACTAAGTATTTGGATGAAAATTGTATTCACAGTGAGCTAGATTGTGTTGTTACTGATATATTATGCCCTGTGCGTCTGCTTGCACACTGTCTGAAACTGTCTCTCATCCCCTACATCTGTAATAGAGGGATAGTGATAGACAATATAGTGGTTAATCAAATATGTTTCTGGTTATATCCTGTAATCCAAGTACACCTTAAAGAGTCAGCCACTATTGCAGGAACTAGTGGTGCGTGCGCCCTTGTTGTTCATACGGACAGCCACCAAGTATCCACTGCCTGGAGGAATTTCATTTGACCTTTCCTTCCATGTCAGAAGAGTGACCGGCTTCAATTTACCAGATAAGTGGCCAAACAAGGCTACTGTTCAGAGTACTCAGTAAAACCACTATTCTAGGAAAGACATATCCAATGATGACATCTTGTTGGGCATAGTTATAGCCAGTGATAGCCTAAAATTCAAGGACAGTGAAATAAAAGTTTTATTAAGATATAAATATACTACAAACAGAGTAAGTTCAACCCAGAGAGAAGAACTTTCTACAGCTTTAGTGACTTTTGAACTATTTTCAAATGTTTTATTTATTTAAATGGTGTAATTAAAATTTGATTTCCTTGAAAGCTTTTCAAACAGAAAAGAAAAAACCTGTAAAAATAAATTGTAAATATTTACATTTTATATTTTATTACTAACATGTGAAATAATATACAATATATATACATATGTATATACAGTATTACCATGTGAAGTTTAATGTGTGAAACTCGCTATTGGATGTCAAAGTCATTTGAGGCTGGCAACCTCAGCGTATAGAATGATGATTCATGAACCACCACTGCACGAGCTGGTGATTGCTTTAATATAAAGGAAACATTTAACACTTAATTTGCCACACCAAGTGAACTTCTTATTTAAGTATAACTTTAACTTTAGTTTACAAGACATTTTTTTTTCTTTCAATTATTCGCTTACTTTGCAAAGTTATTTTTACTGTTATTTATACATACAATGAATGCTCAGTCTTACTATAACACACTTGCTAAAGAACGAATTGTAATATGTTATGTATTATTACTACACACAGATATATAGCCATTATTATTGAGGATATATGTATACCTGAAGCACATTTAAAACGCACCACCTGTATAATCCAGGAACAGAGTGTGAAATATAAATATAAGTGTTTACAAGTTTACATATTTGGAATCTTTATTCATTTTCTTATGAATCCATGCTGGTCATTAATTTGTACATTTGATTTTTATGAAATTCATTGCATTCTGTGCAGGCAAGGGAGAAAACCAAAAATGCAACCAATAAAAAAATTCATTCACGCTATCCCCAGTATCTGGTATGTCCACCGTGTGCTTGCAAACAAGCTTGGCAGCGGCTCCGCATGGAACGCACAAGTCTCTGAAGGAAATTCCGGGGAATCAAGTTCCATTCACGTGTAAGAGCAGCTTCGAGCTGTTGCAGATTAGCTGGAGAACCTTGCCTGTAGACTCTGTGTCCAAGCTCGTCCCACAGATGTTCTATAGGGGACATGTCTGGTGATAGGGCAGGCCAATCAATCGTCACAATGTTCTGCTGCTGTAGATATTGCTGCGTAATGCATGCGGTGTGCGCACGTGCGTTATCCTGCTGGAGAAGCTGCAAGTCTGGATAATTTGTGAACGCAGGAGCAACCAATGCATCTAGAACCTCATCTCGATATGTCACAGCATTAACATTTCCACGGAAGACGTGAAGAGGCAAGCGATGGTGAAAACTGAATCCTCCCCAAATGTGAATACTGCCACCTCCAAATCGGTTGTGCTGACGAACACAGCAATCTGCAAAGCGCTCTCCAAGCTGTCGCCAAATCCGCATACGTCCATCAGCAAAGGATATGTTGAATCTGCTCTCGTCTGTGAATAGGACAGCATTCCACTGCAGTCTAGTCCATCTGACATGTTGCTCTGCCCATTGCAGGCGCTGCTGACGATGTCTGTGAGTCAAGTTTGGCCCAACATAAGGTCGTCTTGCAGTAAGGCATGTATCTCTGAGTCGTCGTATGACTGTCATTCGAGAGGCTTGCCCACGTCTACCCACTATTGCTCTTGCTGTTTGACTTGCCTGGAGAGAACGATTCTTTAGGGGACTCAGCACAATATGACGATCTTGCGCAGGGGTAGTAACTCGTGGTTGGCCACTCCGAAGTCTATCTCGGGCACTGCCAGTGGTTCCGTAACGTTCATTGAGAAGTACAATAGTGCTGTGGTGGCAATTCATCCTTCTGGCAATGGCCCGCGAGCTCATTCCGGTCTCCAACATACCAATGGCTCGTTGGCGGTCGTTTTCAGATAGTCGTGGCATTTCAAGCACATGTACTGGGTGTTTTGTCTCAACGGCCTTTTTATACCGAGTATACTGCCACAACGCGTACACATTTTCAGGGTCATAGCTGTTGGGAATCGTGTTGCACGTGTAACTTTCATTGTTTTCATGTAGTCTGTATACAAACCCGTGGGTTGAATCATGCACTTTCCATTCCAGCAGCCATTCGCTCTCTACCTCATAACAAACACGGGGAAAATCCATTCCCACACTTTTGTTTTCCAGCTTCTCGGCATCAGTATATATAATAGTGGTGCGTTTTTAATGTGCTTCAGTATATATTTGTGGTAACTCATGTTTTTGAACGATTTTTAACTTGGATTGTACGCTGCACATTTAATACGTCACCGGTTGTCTATGACGTATCGCGTTTGCGATAATTTATTCTAACGGCTCATATTCGTGGCCTTTCGTTAGTTCAAATCGTCCTAGTCAGACGTGTTTTTCAAGCTCCAAGAATTGCGGAGGAATATTATATATTTAAGTGGCATAACTAACGTCGAAGGCCGCCACTATGTTTTCTAAGATGGTCCTGAACTTATACAGAAGTTCCACCTCTTATAGAGAAGTATAACTCAAACTCCACCTCCAAGTGGTGGTCCTGGAAACAGGCTGCACCACGGCAGTCTGACTGAGTGAGTAGGGATCGAAGAGGGAAGGCTAACCCGGTCCCCAAAAATGGCGTGCTGAAGTCGGATGTGTCGGCCGAAATGCGCAAATATCGCAGCTTCGCTGAAAACGGGCACAACGCAACCAACGTCCTTTTCAGGACGAACGAGGAAGAAGAAGAAGATATGCCTTGTATATGCATTGATCATGCCTATGTATTTTTGCAGAAATCTCATTAACGATACTCCAACCAAGCCAATGTTCCTGAAGTAATTAAATGTTAAAGAAGTTATTGTGGACCCTCTACAAGATGTCTTGTGTTCTTCGGCCAGTGATGTCCTGTGATGACCATACCCGTGTCCATTCGTGTTTGTCAGCATGATGCATGAACGTTACAATATGTTACATTACAAGTACTAAACCACAAACCACCAGCAAGAAAACCCCGATGTTACAACACTCTTGACGATATTCTTTCAGTAAATCTGAAATTTATGTCAGTCGTCTAGGGAAATTACTAGACAGGTTCTATAATCCGGGACAAGTCGCCCAATTGTGACCGTATTGCCTCCCCTGCTTTGCAGTAGTGGTCCAACAGTGGCCAAAACTCAAGAGTATCTTCTCTTCTTCTTCCGTCCTTAGCCACCGACCGTCAAAGCAGTCAGTGGCCATTACGCCTAGTGGCGTCTTAGGGCAACAGCAGATAGGTTTTCTTTGCCATTGTTTCCCATCACGCCTATTGGCGTCTTTAGGGCAACGGCAAATCAATCCATTTGCTGTTGTTTCCGTAATCGAAGTGACTGGCAAACGGGTGATCAGCCCGTTGGTCAAGAGTATCTATTATAGGCTTTAATGGAGTCTATTTTTACACAAGATTACTCTTGGCAGAAATGTCGATAGAATAGTAGTAAAGCTTCTATCACACGAGTCTTCACAAGATATTCAGATAAGTGAAAACAATGCTGGCTGTCGCTAAGCACGTTAATTCTATAATATGCCGACACTTTTATGAAGAATTTTAGCAATGGTTATTCTAGCTCGTTAAGCCCCCACCGCTGAGTAAATCAGTGGAATTTATTATAATTATAATTATATATATATATATATATATATATATAATATATATATATATATATATATATATATATATATATATATATATATATATATATATATATATATATATATATATATATATATATATTATACAGCTCTGTGTAGAGTGTGAGTTTAGTAACTTTGACTGAGACAAACATGTAGTTCATTTAAAAGGATTAAATAGAAGTTAAATTTGTAACATTACAAATAACAAAATTTAATAATCACTTTAAGTTTTAACAGTTGGAAAATAAATTGAATAGTTATGGAAAAGTTTCATCACTTGATTGGGATTTAAATGAATAAAGGAGGTCATTTTTGGCAGCGGATATTTGCACTTAGCTGCCAATGGTAGTTTCTTCTCCTGCTGGGTCAGTTCCTTTCACACTGCTCTCGCTTGTCTCTGGTCAAAGTTCAGGCGCCGCACATTCTCAGAACATTCAAGGAGTAACGGCCAAGTTGGTTCTGCGTCTGTCTATAAGACCCTCTTATGATGGCATCTTGCAAAACGTCAGTCCACTTCTACCGTCACTTGGTTCCAGAGATAGTACTTTCTGCTGGTACCACCAATAACTGTAATAGAAGAATAGAAAAGAACGCTCTTCTGAGCATGGCGTTCTCTGACACATAGCTATGTGTGCCCCCTCTTCTATTTTACCATCCCACTTAACTCAGAGTTTACCCTCGATGAGAATTAAATTTAATCCCTCGGGATAAAACTTCCTTTACGTTTAAATTGAATAGCTTTAGCTTTACATTACATTTAAATGGAAAGGTTAAACGTACAGATATAATATGTTATACATTTACATCTCCACTTTTTAAAAAGTGTTCACAATATAAATTCATTAATGTTTCCTTTATATTTACACTTATGGAAAGGTTTGAAACTTCTATTAATTAAAATGAATATTTTCTCATTGACATTTACACTGGTTTAAAGCTTGGAAACTTACATTAATTTTAAAGTGACTATGTTTATAGGGACATTTACACTGCTTTAAAAATGTAAGTATTTGTTACGCACAAATAATTACTTTTTTCAAAGCCTTTGTATGATCATTTTTCGTATGTATGATCATTTTTTTGACTGAAGTGTGTATTATGTTTTTTACAGTCAAAGGGACATAATCCGAGTTATCGAGACTACAATTTTTTAGGAGTTTGCCTTCTCTTGTATAGAGACACGTTCGGTCTATAATTTCTTGAACGAAGCGTGACCATATCTCCTTATTTGGTAGTATCAGTCAACTGTTGTAGATGCCTGAAACCTTTCTTAACGCTTCTGTTCATGACCATAAAAGGCGCGACTGTGTAAGACTTTTATCTCGAACCAGAACTTTATGATATCTGTTTACCATACAACTATGGAGTATTGAATCCTACATGACTATCAGTTAATATGATTTTGAATGCTGCATTCGTTATACTGTGCTGATGATGACATAAATATCATGACTGTTTTGTGGCGTGCAATAAATGGTATAAAACTAAAGCGAAGTTACCATTTCTATGACTCTACACGTCATGTTGCCTGTGGTGTACCCTGTGAACTGTTCTACTGCAACACACACAGCAACATTCTAAATCAGAGAAGACACCTACATCTTGCACTTTAATACCAGGTGTCGATAGGGGTGGCAAGTTATCATTTCAGCTCAAATCCACCCTTATCATTTTTGGTGGCCATATGTTGGTTTACTCTGATACCAGCTATCAAGGGGGTCAACAAACCCAGACATCATCAGCAGACTACAAGACAACGTGCAGTTTCTATTCATCACCTTTGATGAAATTTTTTTGAAAGACGGTTGTTGATATTTTGAAACTACCCGGCGCTGCTCGGCAGTATTGAAGTTTGTCTACAACTAGAAGGACAAGTACCGAGCGAATGGATTTCCTGATCTGTTAAGAAGAAGGACAAGTGCCGTAACAACTGTTCCGGTCTCAGAGGTACTGTTGCAGATTCAGAAGGTCAAGTGCTCAAGTCAATTTGTAGAATTCAGAAGGTCAAGTTCAGAAGCTGTTTCCTGTCAGAAGCTCATTTCCTTCGTCATGGCAGTTTACGAGAGCAGATATGGATCAACGTTGGATCATTGTCCTAAGAATGCTGATCACATCCTGTTCTGAACTGTGCTGACGTTGTGGATACATAGAAGTTAAGTGGCCTGTTTTGTTTGTGAACTGTGCCCTTATGTTCTAGCTGAGCCTTCTAAATTCTTTCACACTTTTTGCTGTTTGTTACATGTTATATGTTATTTGTATTTGTATATTTATATGTTTATATTCAGCGGGTTTTCTCGGTTGGGCGGTGTCTTTCAGTAGAAGATACCACGTCACAGAGGTTCTACTGTTAGCGTTTTCGTTAGGGACTGTGCGAATTTCCTACTGTGAAATTTGCTAGCGACAATCGTTGCTATATCTGTTTAGTTGTGACGAGTTGTGCTTTATTTTTGTTTCTTGTATATTTTTTTTTCTTTTTCTTTTCTCTCTTTCTTTCTGTTTTTTAGTTTCGATTTCGATTGTTTGTATTTGTAGGTCTCCCCTATCTATTATTCAGTTCTTTACGTATATTTTTGTGTATACACTGTAGCGTCATTTGTTTGTCATATCTTCGCATTTTGTCATCACATTTCTTTTTAGTTTCGCTGTTTATTTATTTGACTTATGCGAATGTTTTCATATTGTTTGATCTTTGTTGTTGTTTACATTGACTTTGATCTTTGTTATTGTTTACATTGACTTTGATCTTTGTTGTTGTTTACATTTGACTTTGATCTTTGTTATTGTTTGCTTAGTTAGTGATATACGGGCCAAAAGATCACTCGGCCACATTTAAATAATATATTTGCATAATTGTATTAAGAGATTTACCAGTTGTCTTTAAGATTTGTGTTATTGATATTTTCGCAGCACATCATTGAAGATGCGAGATTGTGTCCATTGTGGAACTTTGAGGATATCAAGTCCTGTCCTAGATTGGGAGCGGATGATGTCCACATCTTCTTCTATTGAATGTTTTATGTCAACGAAGATCAACACATGTATTACTTATTAATTACTGTTGCTTTATATAATGTAATAAAATAGTGCGGTATATTAATATATTACACCGCTGTTTGCACAACACATTGTATGATATCATAATAATATATTTAATTTCATATATTGGTATGAGAATAATTTGATTTTCATTATGATGTTGCCATCATTGTGGCGTGTGTTGGTGGCACCTTCCTGGAATATATAAGCGTATACTTAGATAAATTTTTTCTCTAAGGATCTGAGATATGATCTCAGTGTCGCTCCATGCGTTGAGCTAATTTGTTAGGTATATATCCGCGCATCATACGTGCGTTAGGAGCCTAGATTTTTCCGGCTCCAGGATTTAAAAAAAAATGTTTCATTTTTTTTTCCCGGGAGGGTGCGGTAATGTTACGCACAAATAATTACTTTTTTCAAAGCCTTTGTATGATCATTTTTCGTATGTATGATCATTTTTTTGACTGAAGTGTGTATTATGTTTTTTACAGTCAAAGGGACATAATCCGAGTTATCGAGACTACAATTTTTTAGGAGTTTGCCTTCTCTTGTATAGAGACACGTTCGGTCTATAATTTCTTGAACGAAGCGTGACCATATCTCCTTATTTGGTAGTATCAGTCAACTGTTGTAGATGCCTGAAACCTTTCTTAACCTTCTGTTCATGACCATAAAAGGCGCGACTGTGTAAGACTTTTATCTCGAATGTTCTTAGAATCGTCTTATTGTGAACGGCGACTCAGAGATTGTCGCTCTGCGCATGTCTCGACTTGGTTTTCGTTTGTTGTTCCGCCCAGCTCGGGCAGTTTAGAAATGGTCTGAATAGCGAGCAGACGCGACCTGCGTCTTGTGATTTTCTGAGGGAAATACATTGTCTTTGTGAGTTAGTTAGCTAACTGTTGCGTGATAAATTCTCGCAACAACGTTTTATTACAATATCTATTTTATAACGCAAGGGCAACAACTGCTTGAAATTTATAGTCACTTTTCTCGGTAAGCATTTGTCTTCCCGCGTTGGTATTGAATGCAGTTAAGTTTTGAGCTGTGGTCTTTTTGCGCTGGACTGCGCATGACTGGTCTTGTTTTTTTGGTCGATCGGTTTCCGCCCACCACTAGTGGAGTGAGCGATTTGAATGGCGAAAGAGATGCCTCGTTGAAGAGGGGATCTCCGCTATTTTTTGTTCTGTCAGGGATGTGTAGTCCTCTTAATGGATATTTCGTTTATTCGAGATAATACCTCTAGTGTTTCCCACATGTCGGGAGGCGTGATATTTCCGTGTATTTCCTGAAGGCAAGGTAAATTGACTTTTCATTAACTCTATCGATTTTGGGTCGTGAGCGATTTCGATTCATAGCCTGTCTTCGAAAGTCGTCGTCACGAGATGTTTTCCCAGCTCACATGTCGCTGTATTGTACTGCATCGGTTGATGCATGTCCCAAGGACCATTACTTGCTACTTTGTTAAATGAACTAGGTTTGGAAAACCTTTATTATCTAGAGGATATTTTTGAGGACATTATTTATACTTCGGCAGACGTGTCTGTCTTGCTGAAGTCAGACTAAGGAGAGTGAACTGATCTCATACATCTGGTTATCTCCTGGCTGTTATAGAAAAGGATGGAGTTTTTCACCTGACTACATTTACAGCACTATGAAATATAACATGCATCTGACTCATCATTGTAATGCTGTCTACCGTCTATTGCTGTATTGAATGTTGCTGTGATAATGACTGTTTGATGTGCCTACATATTCGCGTAACCATTTTGTCACTGTGGCGTCCACAATAAATAATGAAGAAAAACGTCAACGGCTGTTACAAGAATCATTGACTTTATACGTCGTGAGTTTACTGACGTTCTATGTGGATTGCCCTGTTATTTTTGTATGAACATTGTTTGACTGAACACATCTGCACACTACACAAAACCAGACATGCGGATACCATCCATCATCATATGGCATCACGCATCATTTGGTGGCCATAAGCTGGTTTGATTCTGGTACCAGCAAACACGGGGTCCCTTACCCACTTCATTTTCAACAAGAATTCATCAGCATCCTTCAAGAAATTAACATTCTTCAATACAGTCAACATCTTCAAAATTTTCAAAGTACTCGGCGTTGCCCGGTAAAAGTCAAAATTTCAACTTTTTGACGGAAACAAGAATTTGACAGTACCCGGCGTTGTTACATGTTGCCGGATAACTCGGACTGCTGTTATCTTTTACGCAAGTCAAGCAAGTTGCTGCTGTCAAGGTTCCAGTGCTGTCATTTTTGTGAAGGTCAAGTGCCGGTTGAAACGGGTTGTTTTCTGAAGAAGGCCAAGTACCGATTTCCATCAACTTACTTTTGGATTAGAAGGTCAAGTGCCGAAACAACTCAACACACAGTATTTCAGAAGCTCTTGTACCATCGTGTTAGCAGTGGAAGCAGTTCAGATGTGCCATCATCGTTGGAGCTTCGCTCTTTAGGACGTTGATTGACATCCGTTTTTTCTGCTGTTCTACGATTGGAAGCCTATAAGTTAAGTGGCCTGTTTGTATGTAAACTGTGCCCTTATACTTCTGCTGAGTCTTCTGTGTATCATCTCATTCTATATGTTATATTTCTATATGTTATTTGTATATTTATATGTTTATATTTCAGCGGGTTCTCGGTTGGGTGGTGTCTCCGTTAGATTATGCCACGTCATAGAGGTCGTCTATTGTGAGCGTTTTCTGTAGGGTTTGCAAATTTCCGATACTGGAATTTGCTAAGCGACTTCTGTTGCTATTTATGTTAGCTGTGATGACATGTTTTAATATTGTTTTCGTTATTATTTCGCATTCTTTAGTTTTGTTTTGATTTGTTTGTATTTGTTAGCCTACTCTTGTCTATAATTTAGTTTCATACAACATTTTTGTTTATACACTGTGGTGTCATGTATTTTGTTTAATTATAGCGCAGATATCGTCACATTTTTTGTGATATTTCATTAATTTCTGCTTTATTTTTAGTTGATTTCTGCGAACGTTTTTGTATTGTTGCTGATCTTTGTTATTGTTTACATTGTTATTGTTTACATTGTTTGCATTGTTTACATTTTCAATGTTTACATTCTGCATGTGTTTACATAGTCATTGTTTACAGTTATAGTAATTAGTTAATGGGCTATGCTAATGCACTGTTACTACTACACTGATGATAAATGAATGATGAATAGTGTCGTGCACTATTGAATGAGAAGTGCACTTATGATCAAGAATTGAGTGCTGATATTTCATATACAAGTTCTTTGATTGGAGACTTGTTTCCCACAGAGACTGGGATAATATAATGTGATGTGAATATACAAGTGCTTAATTAAGACTTGTTACACTTAGGTTTGAAATAAATTAGTTAATTATTTCATAAGTTATCAAGAAGAACAACGTGGCATGCCCCAAAAACTGAGATACATAACCAAATTGATTTTATTCTTGTATCCAAAAGATTCAAGTCCAGCATTAATAAAGCCAAGACTAGGACTTTTCCTGGCGCCGACATTGGTAGTGATCACGACATGGTATTGATCAGCAACATAAATACTTGGTAAAAGAAAGAAAATAAACAAACCATGGGTTACAGATGACATTCTAAGTTATGTGATACACGGCGGGAAATGAAAAAGGTTAAGAAAGAGGTTCCTGAAGCAGCATGGCAATACAGTATGGTGAATAAAAATATTAGAAAGAAAATGAAACAGGCCAAAGAAAAATGGGTAGCTGATCAATGTGAGTCCATTAATACGGGGCTAATAAAAGGTAACAGCAAGGCAGTTTTTGACACATTAAGAAGACTATCAAAACCCCAACAGCCCAGGGTAACTGTCATAGAAGATAGCAATGGGGCTCTGCTCAATGAAAAAACAGCTGTAATGAGAAGGTGGACAGAATATTTTAAAGAATTATATAACTGTAAACTTGACACTGACTTAGGCATATTAAACAACATTAAGTGCGAAAACAGAGAACTCGGAAATGCAGCAATACTACGGGAAGAAGTGGAAGAGGCTATATGTTCGATGAAAGGAGGGAAGTCACCGGGTGTGGATAATATACCAGCAGAGCTCTTGAAATATGGAGGACCAGATATAGTAAAAATCATGACAACAATTTGCCAGAAGATATGGAGTACAAAAAAATGGCCAAAAGAATGGACGCAGTCATTAGTAATACCGCTTACAAAAAAAAGGAAATCTAAAAATGTGCAAGAACTACAGAACCATTAGCCTTATTAGTCATCCAAGTAAGGTGATGTTAAGGATACTTTTGAACAGAATAAAACAGAAATCAGAAGAAATCTTGTCAGAAGGAACAGGCTGGCTTTTTTTTTTTTTTTTTTTTTAGACCAAAAAGAAGTACCTCAGAAACAAATCTTCAATATTAGATTACTGATCGAAAAACATTCCAGCATCAACATGATTTATACCATAACTTCATCGATTTCACAAAAGCCTTCGATCGAGTCTGGCATGAAGGTTTATGGCAAATAATGAGAAAATTCAATTTTGATACCAACATCATAGATATCATTGAAGCACTATACAAGGACGCAAGCAGTGCTGTTTTTGCAAGCAACGACATTGGAGAATTTTTAAAACAACTGTAGGAGTTCGCCAGGGATGTATCCTGTCACCAGTGCTCTTTAACATTTATCTAGAACATATTATGCAGGAGGCTCTCTACGATTATAAATCAACCATATCGATTGGAGGCCGACCTCTGTGTAATCTACGTTTTGCTGATGATATTGAACTGATAGCTGGAACAGAATCAGAACTTCAAGACAATTTACCTCAGTTATTTGAAAGTAACAATTAACATTATTGGGATGGAAAAAGTTAATATAGCAAAAAAGGCAAGATATTGGTGGAATAGCCAGAATTTATCAGAAACTGTTCCGACCCAAACATTACGTATAAATGGGGCAAACGTTAGAAGAAGTTAAATACCTTTAAATATTCGGGTTTCCCATGTGATATGTAGGTGATGGAAGATCAAATAAAGAAATCAAGACAAGACTTGAGATGGCCTCAGCTGCCATGACAAGTGAATTGTAAATCTGAAAAGAGGTAACATCAGTTTTGGGGGGAGATAAAATTTATACAAATACTTTGTATTCGTCTATTCTACAATTGTATGAGGTGTGAGGGCTGGACACTCACTGCAGATACGGAGCGAAGGATTCAGGCTTTCGAGCATAAATGTTACAGAAGAATTTTGCGCATTTGCTAAAAAGTACTTCCAAAAAAATGTCTTTTTGAGAAAATAAACTTTCTCCCCAATGATGGGCTTGGAAAAGAAACTTGTTTTTTTGATCTAATACGTAGATTGAAAAAAAAAACTTTGCCCCCTAATTTGGAATGTAAAAGTTTATAGTGGACTCCCTTTCGAAAAAGAAGTCCTAGGTGAGATCAGAAGGTTATCGGAGAAAAATGCCAAAAAAAAGACCTGGCAACAATCAAAGAATGGTCCACAGGACCACGGTTTCTCCATACTTGCTCTCCTTCATGGGGAAAAAGCAGTAAAACCCTTACAGCATAGTCCCCCACCCTTGAACGGGTTTTATGGGTTTAGATGAGATCGAAATTTCAGGTTTTGGAGCCATAAATGAGAACATTTACTAACATTTGAGATGGAGCAAAAATTGGAAAACATAAGTTAGAAGATTATGCAACTGCTTATGTAAAGCTAATGGAAAAAAAATTCTTAAAAAAAAGATTCCAATGAAATCTCTTAAGAAAAACTCCATCCTTTGAAAAAGAGGCCAAAGACTTGAAAAACAAGGCTGAAAAATAAAAGACTTGAAAAAAATTGGGTGCAGGACTTCCCCCAAAAACAAGGCTGATGAAAGACCCAGAGAGAGAAGCCTGATAGAGGAAAAGAGAAAGCAAAAAGGGAAATAAGAAAAGGTTTTACCAATTGAAATTGACGACCATGATTATCGGGAATGATTCAAACAGGTTCAGCTCTTTAAGGCAATAATGTATACTTTCAATGCAAATTTAACCACTTTTGGCCTTCGTAGGGATTGACATAATGACTATCATGGCCAAAAATCAGAGCATGTAGGCGCATAAATTAGAAAAGCAAAGTATGTTTTGTCTGATCAGTTTATCAGTGATACTCTGACAGGTAAAGCTCTAAGTATATTAAATATGGTGGATGAACCTGACACAATTCCGAGCTTTCAGGAACCGCAATGGTTTAAAGACACATTATCTGCTTCGGAAACGAAAAATAAGCGGAGCTATAATACCTATAAAAACAAGTTTACCTGACCATGGAGTTATTTTATCCGATTTTATTGCAAGAAATATCACGCTACAAAATACTTTCATGGGGACGATAAAATGAACTGAGACTTCAAATGGAAAAAGTTTTGAAATTGAGTCTTAATTGGTTTTTAATACTTAGAGACAAAGTCCATATCGTCTGTCAATGAAGGACATACAGTATGCTTTCCGCTGGCTCAGGAACAATCGAGTAAAACCAAAAAAAAAGCGAACTACAAAGCAAAATATGGAAGATTTCTTCGAAACAGCAATCCGTAACTGCCAACAAGATACTTACATAACTATCATGGGGGAATAGGAAAGGAGAGAGGAAGAAGGATTTAACAGTTTAAACCAATTAGACAGTCTACGGATCTAATAAAACATTGCAGGGGAGATTAAAATGGAAAAATTATAGCAAAAAGAATGCGTAACTTCTTCAAGGGAGGGTAATCAATTTGATGGTGATTCGGGGTTCGAAGAATGGGAGGACAACCTGAATTGTACTGGGTTATTAAGTGTGGTAAAGGTAATGATAAAAGTCAATTGTCAAAAGGAGGATTTTATGGGTAATAGAGGTTGTTCCCGCCGCAGGGTGGCAGGAGTTTAAAAATTTATGTTCCGCATCAATGAAAAAGGATTGGGTAATCAGTTGTGAAACTTGAGGAATTTCGAGGCCTGGATTTTTCAATGTGTTATTGGTATAGTTACCAATAATAACTTTTGGGGAGGATTGGAATAACTTGATCCCCAAGGTTTAGGGATGGTTAATTGTCTGGGTGAGATTTTCTTGTTGTGATATTGAGGAGCTAATGTACTACAAAATAATGTTGAATGGGGCCTGTAATCATGGCATGTTTTTAGGGTAAGTAAAAACATGACGGTCACTGGTTAACGCTTTTGACTTTGAGTGAGAGGCAAACAATGCCCCCAATGCAGTACTTATATTAGAACCGGGGTAACCATTACAGACTTTGAGTTGTGGGGTCAAACCCCCACTTCCCGCTTCTTTTTTTTCCTGCTGCTGTTGGGGCCCGCATGACGGGAGGGGTTTCTTTAAATTCTACATAAGGGTCTTGTTTTAATGATACTCCGGTTCCTCACTACTTTTTTTGTTTCGATTCCGGGGATGCACCACTAAATTGGTGTTAGGACAATCGCTTGTAGGATTTTCCATCTTGTGCTACAGGAAGGGTTATTTTAAATGTGTCACATTTTTTGGCGGCACTCTAGAAAAATATCCTACTGCTGTAATTCGCATTGCCACTCCTTTCTTTAACACTGGGAGATGTGGGGCATGCTGTGTCCTCTTACCTAATCCTATTGCGGACCTTAATTATTTGGTCCCCGTATTTCCCACGGAGTTAGGGGGGGAGGGTTTGTACCCCACAGCAGAATTGCTGCTTGGGGGAAGATAATAACATGCAAAGGCTACAAAATGCAGTAGTTTTTACAAGAGCACAAGCTCTACAAACACCCGAAACTTCACTGAATAGTGATAATGAAGTTTGTGGATAGCCAAGATAGTCCACTTTTAGTAAAAAATTTCCCCACTTTCGTGGGACTTTCTTTCATAAAATTGCAAGAAGAAGATCCTTCTTTAAAAAAATTCTTCGTTCTTGCGAAGAAAGGTGATCCGAATCAGGATACAAATAGAAAATCTTGGATTGCAATGAGAAACGGCGTACTTGTACGTATGGTACAAGATTCGACTACGTCGGCACATTCGCAAATTCTTGTTCCCAGAGCATGAGAGTCCAAATATTACAACATGCTCATGACTCGCAATGTGCTGGACATATGGGTTTTGCCCGTACGAAGTCGAGAGTCCTTGCGGCTTTCTTTTGGCCTTTTGTCAATAAGGACATTCGTATTTACTGCCGATCATGCAAGGTATGTCAGGAGGTCAAATCTAGAGGACCACGACATGCTGCGCCTATCCAGGCTGCTGACATTCCTATTCGGCCGTTTCAGAAAATGGCCATAGATAGTATTGGCCCTTTTAAGGTCAAGTCGGCCAGAGGACATCAGTTTATCCTTACATGTGTCGATATGTGCACACGTGGGCCAGAGGCTATTCCTCTTAAGAGCATATCTACTACAGATATCGCAGATGCTCTTGGTTGATATTTTCTCGCTTGGGGTTCCCCAGAGAAATATTGTCAGACCATGGCACTCACTCATATCTGACACTATGTCACAGGTAATGTCTACCTTACATATTGAACGATCTCTCAGTAGTATCTACCATCCTATGTCTAATGGTTTTAGTTTGAGCGTCCTGAATTGAACGCTCAAGACTTTTTGCTTGGTAAGATAACTGAAGATCATCCTCAAGATTGGGACAGGGTTTTACCCGCGGCTCTCTTTGCCTATAGAGAAGTCCCTAATGAACACACAGGATTTTCTCCCTTCGAACTTGTCTTTGGCGCGCGTCCACGCGGCCCTATGTCTTTATTACTCGATCTCATCACTGCCGATGATATTAGCGATGAAACTCAATCCTCATATGAGTATGTCATTGCTCTTAGACAAAAGATCATTGAGGCATGTAAGCTAGCAACTGCTTCATCAGAAATTGCTAAAGAGAAGGCAAGACAGTTTGCTAACAAGAATAGATGTCTACGACAACTTTGTCCAGGTGACAAAGCATTCGTCCTACTCCCCAGTAGGGAAAATAGACTTCTTATTGCATGGAAAGGTCCGTATGCAATAGTCTCTCGGATTTCCGATGTTGACTATTTGGTCGATATTGATGGAAAGCATAAAACTTTCCACATAAACATGCTTTCGGAATTTCACGAACGTCCGGACTATTTGCTGCCTATTTTCCAGGCAACGGATGATGCTCCTGCACCTCACGGTCATTATTCATCCCTGTCTGTCATACAGGATGAGGAATCTACCTTCTCTGATGTTAATCTTCCCCTTCCAGTGGTTCCATTACATTCTACGGAATCTTGGAAAAACGTTTCTGTTTCTCCTAATCTTTCTGGTGACGAACATCGACAAGTCTCGTCGATGTTACAAACATTTCAGGATGTTCTCACTGACATTCCTTGACACACAGATGTCATAGAACATGACATAATTCTTACCGACAATAATCCAATTAGGGTTAGGCCGTATCCTATTCCTATACACTTTCAGTCGCAAGTGGAAAAGGAATTGGATGAAATGATTCAATTAAATATAATTGAACCATCGACTTCACCATATTCTTCTTCCATGGTTATTGTCCGGAAGAAGGATAAGAACATACGAATTTGTGTTGATTATCGCAAGTTGAATCAGGTCACAAAGTTCGATGCTGAACCGATGCCTTTGTTAGAAGATCTACTGATTAGACTTTCTAATTCTAGATTCTTCACTAAACTTGACTTGTCTAAAGGTTATTGGCAAGTGCCTTTAGCAGAGCATGCCAAACCTCTTACTGCTTTTTCTACACCTAGGGGTCTATTTCAATGGAATGTTATGCCTTTTGGTCTCATGAACGCCCCTGCCACTTTCGTTCGCATGATGCGTCGAATTCTGTCACATCGTTCGGATGTCATCGCATACTTAGATGACATCTGTCTCTTCAGTGATACCTGGGAAGATCACTATTTAGGGTTATATGACTTACTGTCCACTCTACGTGAGAATAATTTGACAGCAAAACCTTCTAAAGCTTTTGTTGGTTTTGGTGAAATCTCTTTCCTGGGTCATCGTGTTGGTCATGGTCTCTTGAAGACAGAAGACCACAATACTTCCAAAATACTGAACATCTCTGTTCCTAAAACGAAGAAACAAGTTAGGAGTTTCTTAGGTTTAATTCAATTTTATGGGAGATTTATTCCAAATTTATCTTCGATCATGGCACCTCTCTCAACATTGTTGAAGAAAGGTTCGCCTAATCTGGTCCGTTGGTCTGAAGAATGCCAATCTTCACTAGACCAAATCAAGAATATATTTTCTTCTCCTCCCATCTTAAGATTACCTACTCTTGATAGGAATTTTGTTCTTCGGAGTGATGCTTCATCCACTGGGATTGGAGCAGCACTGATGCAAGAATATGCAAATACTCTGCATCCTGTTATGTACATTTCTAGAAAACTAAATGCGGCAGAGAGGAACTACTCGGTTTTAGACCGTGAGTTGTTAGCGATGGTTTGGTCAATTCTAAAGCTACAAAGATTCCTCCTGGGCGCACATTTCATTCTAGAGACTGATCAGTAAGCTCTTACAGCTATTCAGACTAAGAATTTGAAGAGTTCGAGATCCACTCGATATGCTATAGCTCTTCAACCTTTTCACTTCACGGTACGAGCTATCCGTGGTGCGGATAATGTGATGGCTGACATTTTGTCTAGATGCCCACATGACTCCAACTAATACTTCTGTCCTATATTTCCATATATTACAGAGTCATAACACACCTATATTTCTACAATAGATTAGCACATCTGTACTTACTTTATATGTACACACTATCGTGCTTTGTTGTCATCTTCTTCTGTTCGTTTTTTAAGATGATAGAGGAGGACTGAGTAGTTAATATAAGGGCCGTTAGTTTACTAAACAGCCACAATTATTAATAATGTATTGTACCTTATGAAGCACATTAGTTATTAATTAGCATTATATTGCTTGTACTTTCTCAGAATGTCATTGTTGAGCTGAGGACTTACCTTACTAGTATCAAGCATGACGAGTTCTAGATTGTGTACTTACCCTCGGAATACCAGAGCATATGTCCTGGATCGTCATGTAGTTTAACTTTACTATGTACTTATGTCATTACATGTCAAAGAATGTACTATTTAAATTTTCCTATCAGATTTGTACATCCATTTTTAAAGACAATATTAGAGTATGCTGTTTAATGATGATTATGGTAACTTGCATACGTATATTGTGTTTACATGCTAACGTGATGTGTGTTGGTGACACCTCCCCGATGTGAATATTTTTTGAGACATATTTATTTTTCTGTTGAGGTATATCCTCACCAGACACTCTATATTTAGCCTCATGTTAGGCAATTTAATTAATTATCAGCGCATAATTCGTGCGTTTTGAGCCGCTTATCGCATGCTCTTTGATATTTTAAAAAAAAAAAAATATGTTCCACATTTTTTTTTATCGGGAGGAGGTGGTGATATGTTGCGTGATAAATTCTCGCAACAACGTTTTATTACAATATCTATTTTATAACGCAAGGGCAACAACTGCTTGAAATTTATAGTCACTTTTCTCGGTAAGCATTTGTCTTCTCGCGTTGGTATTGAATGCAGTTAAGTTTTGAGCTGTGGTCTTTTTGCGCTGGACTGCGCATGACTGGTCTTGTTTTTTTGGTCGATCGGTTTCCGCCCACCACTAGTGGAGTGAGCGATTTGAATGGCGAAAGAGATGCCTCGTTGAAGAGGGGATCTCCGCTATTTTTTGTTCTGTCAGGGATGTGTAGTCCTCTTAATGGATATTTCGTTTATTCGAGATAATACCTCTAGTGTTTCCCACATGGTCCGGGAGGCGTGATATTTTCCGGTGTATTTCATGAAAGCAAGGTAAATTGACTTTTTCATTAACTCTATCGATTTTGGGTCGTGAGCGATTTCGATTCATAGCCTGTCTGCGAAAGTCGTCGTCACGAGATGTTTTTCCCAGCTCACATGTCGCTGTATTGTACTGCATCGGTTGATGCATGTCCCAAGGACCATTACTTGCTACTTTGTTAAATGAACTAGGCTTGGAAAACCTTTATTATCTAGAGGATATTTTTGAGGACATTATTTATACTTCGGCAGACGTGTCTGTCTTGCTGAAGTCAAACTAAGGAGAGTGAACTGATCTCATACCTCTGGTTATCTCCTGGATGTTATAGAAAAGGAGGGAGTTTTTCACCTGACTACATTTACAGCACTATGAAATATAACAAATAGCATCTTGACTCATCATTGTTATTGCCTGTCTACCGTCCTTAATTGCTGTTTTGAATGGTGCTGTGATATTAGACTGTTTTGATGCATGCCTACATGTTCGATCTGTTAACCATTTTGTCAACTGTGGGCGGTCCTACCAATAAATTATGAAGAAAAAACGTCAACGGCCTGTTTCAAGAATCATTGGACTTTATTAACGCTCGTGAGTTTACGGACGTTTCTATTGGTGGATTTGCCCTGTTATGTTTTTGTTAATGAACATTGTTTGACTGAACACAATCCTGGCCCACACGACACAAAAAACAGAGACATGCGGATTCCTTATCCATCCTCATATGGCATCACCGCATCATCTTTCTAGACTATTTCCCAGTATTCTATTCCAAGCCTGCCTTGGAGGGCATTAGGTTCTTCGGTTGATTTTTCCGAAATAAGGTAATTCCTCTTGTATCGTACTTTTATGCCTATCCATCTAGAGGTTCGGTCATTTTTTGTCCGCCTTTTTGCTCGCCTGTGTGATTCAAAATGGAGAGGTACTTTGACTAGGATTAAGTCCACCGGTTATCTTTATAACCTGAACGTAGTTAATATTTATATGGGGTCGCTCTTGAACCATACCAAGACTATATGTCCTGGTGTTCCAGGATTCGTTATATCAGAGATCACGTCCAAGTCAGATGGTTAGACTTAGGAAGGTTATAAAGGTCGATCTGACCTGTAATCCATGTATGCTATTCACGTGCAGACAGTAAACGGACTTATTGTATACATCTGATCTGCTAGCATCATGAATGGAATAATTTATTATTGTCTATGAACATTGAAGATCTGCAGCTGACACTGTTGCAGAAGTTATATGTATTATTTATAAAGCTTCACGAACCAGAACTTTATATCTGTTTACCATACAACTATGGAGTATTGAATCCTACATGACTATCAGTTAATATGATTTTGAATGCTGCATTCGTTATACTGTGCTGATGATGACATAAATATCATGACTGTTTTGTGGCGTGCAATAAATGGTATAAAACTAAAGCGAAGTTACCATTTCTATGACTCTACACGTCATGTTGCCTGTGGTGTACCCTGTGAACTGTTCTACTGCAACACACACAGCAACATTCTAAATCAGAGAAGACACCTACATCTTGCACTTTAATACCAGGTGTCGATAGGGGTGGCAAGTTATCATTTCAGCTCAAATCCACCCTTATCAGTATTATACTTAGAATGTACATCATTTCTTTTCATCTTTCCCTCCCTGCTCCATAGGGAACCTGGAACTACTTTATGCTTTTAGTTCTATTTACGAAACTATCAATAAAGCAATCACCAGCTCGAGCAGTGGTGGTTCATGAATCATCATTCTAGATACTGAGGTTGCCAGCCCCAAATGACTTTGACATGCAATAGCGATTTTCCCACATTAAACTTCACATGGTAATATATACATATATATGTTAGTTCGCATGTTAGTATAAAATATGAAATGTAAATCCCAACTTACGCCAATCCTGGCTACAGACTCGTTTGCTCAGATGAATAAAAGAGACGAATCTTTCTCTTACACGCATCTGGGATGCTGAAATTCTACAATAGATTCCCTTTCTGACTCCGTGTTTTTTCAGTTTTCTAGTCCCGGTGTTCATTATTAAAAATTGAAAGAGATTTCCTGTGCTTTTTCAGTCTTATCTGGTTCTCCAATAAAAGGTCCGGATAAAAATTAGGAATTATGAATCTAGTTCTTCACTCTGGCGAAGGTCTGATGTTGTCTTGGCGAGCTTGCAAATCACAGAGAAATACAACTGCGAAAAAGTCAGCCTATATTCCCCTCCAAGTTTGTTATGAATCTAATTGTGGCCGTGTAGGTTATACGGCACGGGCTGATCACCCGTTTGCCAGTCACTTCGATTACGGAAACAACAGCAAATGGATTGATTTGCCGTTGCCCTAAAGACGCCAATAGGCGTGATGGGAAACAATGGCAAAGAAAACCTATCTGCTTTTGCCCTAAGACGCCACTAGGCGTAATGGCCACTGACTGCTTTGACGGTCGGTGGCTAAGGACGGAAGAGAAGAAGAAGGTTATACGGCAGTAGTAGTTATATAGATTTTATTTAGTCAGAGTTAATCTTTCATATGTTGTTGTGGTTCAAGTGCTAACTGGCCTTCCGCCAGAGATGGTAATACTTGACCTTTTGTTATTTTTTTCCAACCCAGGAATGTTCTTCCCTTTGAGTTTGGTGATAAGCAAAACAGTTTCAGCACAACAACGTATATCCACAAGAAATTATTGTAAAGTTCCACAAACAGCAATGTAGAAAAATTCAATTAGAGTTTATTGATGTAATTAGACAAACACTGTAAATTTCACAAATGATGATTGGTTATCCAAGATGAAAAAATATGTAATCCAACTGAATAATATATATGTAAATCCAAATAGAATAATTTACTGATTTGTCTACTCAAAAACTTGTCTTGGTATCCTCAAAGACAAAGTTCACCTAACGCTGTCTGTAAAAATCCTCTAGTCTAAAGTTATGGTTTCATTAGAATCATAAATCCTGAAATCTCTGCCTATCGCCCACAACTCTCCTATTTATACTATTTCTTCTTTTTCCCCGCCTTTTTTTCACACGACCCGTCCTTTTTTCACACTGTGCAATAATTAACATTTGCACTCCTCTCCTCAGCTTTTCGACCTTTTTGCACACGACATTCTGTTATTTCGACTTTTTTTCACATGTGTGATCTTTTCCAACTTAACAATAGGATTAAAAAATACCAGATCACACAAACATTCATTTCCCACTTTCGCGCTTATAAAACCCATTCATTATTATCTGGGACTGACCTACGTTTGCCCTGAACTTTGAATGAATTCTGCGTTTTGTGTAAAAACGTCTTATTTGCTTTTAAGGTCTGGCATTCTTACATGTAGCATATTATAGCACGCATAAATGCTTAGCGTGGAAAATAGAGGGACAAAGCTAGCGTGAAAGGCCAAGCGGTCACACTAATCAGAAAGATCCAATCATTTCAAGCAGGTCGGGTATGGTACTTTCAAAATATTTCCTACACGGAAAATGTTTGCAAAAAGGTCATGTCTCCCATATATGGTAATATGATGCCTTGCATACATTCTCACAAACACAATTATAGACTCATATTCTCTAAAATGTAATACATCCATGATTACGTTCAACCAAGTGACCAGAAGCGACTATATCACTCTTGTCTGCCCACAGGTGTCACGCAGACGGTAATGTTGGTGTAGCAAGGATGACCCGGAAGAGCTTATGTCATACGTTCCGCCTCGTGCACGGGGTATCATGTGCTTTGCCAGACAAACAAATCTGGTTCTATTCAACACTCCTTGGTTAAACACGCCTCGTCGCTTGAAAAGATGGTCAGACCGATATTGTGATAAAATACTGTCGCTGACCGTCTAATAACCTGGCGTAACTGAACACGTCTTCGTGAAGCGTGAATGCGACACAATAAGATAAGAATTACTCCCGTAGCAAATACTGCCATAGGGGAGTGTCGTGTTAGAGACTTCACCATGCTAAGTCCAGCATAGAGCAAAATAGTGAAAATACAAATGAAAAGGCATGATTTATGCCAAACAAAAGCGATGAGTGAGAAAAAGAAAGGATACTGCCGGAGGGCTGAAGGTGTGAGAGATCACACGAGAGAGCATGTTCAGACGTTTTGTCACACTGATCTACTAATAGAACTGCTGACTTCCCTAAGGAAGTAATGGCATCAGGAAGAAATCCAACATTTGACTTTATGTAGGAAAAGTTACCAGCAAAATTTGTTTTCAGGGATTTAGGTAAAATGATTAACCAGCATGGGGATATAGTGAAAAAAAAAAGAAGTAAAATAACACTAACAAAAAATACCTATTTTGTTTAATTGAAAATACTTACTTACTACTTACTTAGTCGTTCCTCTTCTACCGTGAGATGTAGAGGTTTGTAAGAGAGAGCGCCATGCTATTCTATCGGCTGTTTTCCTCCTGGCTTGGTTCCATTCTAGTCCTCGGACCATCAAAGATTGTTTAATGTTGTCCTCCCAGCGGACTTTGGATCGTCCTGAAGGTCTGGAAATTACTAAATATATAATACTAAATACTAAAATATACAAAATAAGGGATGAAAAATCAACAAAAATACTGTAAAATGACCGAAAATCTAAATAAAAAATGCCTTAACATGCAAAAAATGCCCCCCCCCCCCCCCAAAGCAAAATAATGCTTTAACAAAGGCACTTAAATCAGCTTAGTTTTTTATGAAACACATTTATATTCAACTGAGGAACGCTTTCGTTATGCCAACAAATAAGATGTAAAATCATCAAAATCCTAGCCCTAGTAATTACTCATCATCAACCAATAACTATTTGTGAAATACGTCCTCTGACAACAACTATTTTTGAAATACGTCCTCTGACAACAACTATTTGTGAAATACGTCCTCTGACAACAACTATTTATAAAATACGTCCTCTGACAACAACTATTTGTGAAATACGTCCTCTGACAACAACTATTTGTGAAATACGTCCTCTGACAACAACTATTTATAAAATACGTCCTCTGACAACAACTATTTATAAAATACGTCCTCTGACAACAACTATTTGTGAAATACGTCCTCTGACAACAACTATTTATAAAATACGTCCTCTGACAACAACTATTTGTGAAATACGTCCTCTGACAACAACTATTTGTGAAATACGTCCTCTGACAACAACTATTTTTGAAATACGTCCTCTGACAACAACTATTTGTGAAATACGTCCTCTGACAACAACTATTTGTGAAATACGTCCTCTGACAACAACTATTTGTGAAATACGTCCTCTGACAACAACTATTTTTTTAAATACGTCCTCTGACAACAAGTATGTTTTTTGGAACTAGATGTCTTTATACACAAATATGTAAACAGCCACTACAGATTATTAGCACATGATAGGCCAGGACTTTGAGGCTATAAAAGGCCCGGATGCTAGTGTTCACTGACGACTTTGGAGTGAGGTCATAAACCTGTCACTTGCTGTTGACAACGGGTGGTCTATGATAATTTTATCGACCCTCACTCTGGTCTTGACATTTCTTAGAATATTTCCAGGTCATCCGTAGAAACCTAAGAATAGCAGCAAGGTTTATTGGTAGAAATTTACAGATGTATAGCTTCACACCAGTCATGAACATATAGTCTGTCAGCTTAGACACTACACAGACAACACTAAACTACCACAGTGTGTGTCAGCTTAAATACAATACACAGACAACACTAAACTATCAAATACTGAGTCAGTTTACACACTACACAAACAACACTAAACTATCAAATACGGTGTCAGTTTACACACTCTACAAACAACACTAAACTATCAAATACTGTGTCAGTTTACACTCTACAAACAACATTAAATTGTCAAATACTGAGTCAGTTTACACACTCTACAAACAACACTAAACTATCAAATACTGTGTCAGTTTACAATCTACAAACAACACTAAATTGTCAAATACTGTGTCAGTTTACGCACTCTTTAAAACTACACTAAACTATCAAATACTGTGTCAGTTTACACACTCTACAAACAACACTAAACTATCAAATACTGTGTCAGTTTACATAATCTACAAACAACACTATACTATCTCAATATGTGACACCTTACACACTACTCAGTGAATAGTGGTGGGGACACAACTCTCTACATTTGAAGCAATACTTTATTTCATATACATATTTTTTTCTGGCTAATTGTCTGCCTTTCCCGGTTCTTTTGTCTGTGCTTTCAAGTGGATCTTGTCAGACTTTTATTTCTAAGTTCATGAGCTCCTAGTAATTTGTGCCTATGTAACCGGGGATCACGGTACCAAATAAGTTCTATGTAACCAGGGATGTGATGACACTTGATGAGAATTCCTTCAAGTTGTTGATGGCTTCTCGCCAGCTGTAACCAGGGATGTAATGACACTTGATGAGAATTCCTTCAAGTTGTTGATGGCTTCTCGCCAGCTGTAACCAGGGATGTGATGACACTTGATGAGAATTCCTTCAAGTTGTTGATGGCTTATCGCCAGCTGTAACCAGGGATGTGATGACACTTGATGAGAATTCCTTCAAGTTGTTGATGGCTTCTCGCCAGCTGTAACCAGGGAGGTGATGACACTTGATGAGAATTCCTTCAAGTTGTTGATGGCTTCTCGCCAGCTGTAACCAGGAATGTGATGACACTTGATGAGAATTCCTTCAAGTTGTTGATGGCTTCTCGGCAGCTGTAACCAGGGAGGTGATGACACTTGATGAGGATTCCTTCAAGTTGTTGATGGCTTCTCGCCAGCTGTAACCAGGAATGTGATGACACTTGATGAGAATTCCTTCAAGTTGTTGATGGCTTCTCGCCAGCTGTAATCAGGGATGTGATGACACTTGATGAGAATTCCTTCAAGTTGTCGATGGCTTCTCGCCAGCTGTAACCAGGAATGTGATGACACTTGATGAGAATTCCTTCAAGTTGTTGATCTCTTCTCGGCAGCTGTAACCAGGGAGGTGATGACACTTGATGAGGATTCCTTCAAGTTGTTGATGGCTTCTCGCCAGCTGTAACCAGGGATGTGATGACACTTGATGAGAATTCCTTCAAGTTGTTGATGGCTTCTCGCCAGCTGTAATCAGGGATGTGATGACACTTGATGAGAATTCCTTCAAGTTGTCGATGGCTTCTCGCCAGCTTTAACCAGGGATATGATGACACTTGATGAGAATTTCTTCAAGTTGTTGATGGCTTCTCGCCAGCTGTAACCAGGGATGTGATGACACTTGATGAGAATTCCTTCAAGTTGTTGATGGCTTCTCGCCAGCTGTAACCAAGGATGTGATGACACTTGATGAGAATTCCTTCAAGTTGTTGATGGCTTCTCACCAGCTGTAACCAGGGATGTGATGACACTTGATGAGGATTCCTTCAAGTTGGTGCTGGCTTATCGCCAGCTGTAACCAGGGAAGAGATGACACTTGATGAGGATTCCTTCATGTTGGTGCTGGCTTATCGCCAGATGTAACCGGGGATGTGATGAAACTTGATGAGGATTCCTTCAAGTTGTTGCTGGCTTATCGCCAGCTGTAACCGGGGATGTGATGACACTTGATGAGGATTCCTTCAAGTTGGTGCTGGCTTATCGCTAGCTGTTACCGGGGATGTGATGACACTTGATGAGGATTCCTTCAAGTTGGTGCTGGCTTATCGCCAGCTGTAACCGTGGATGTGATGACACTTGATGAGGATTCCTTCAAGTTGGTGCTGGCTTATCGCCAGCTGTAACCAGGGATGTGATGACACTTGATGAGGATTCCTTAAGTTATTGCTGGCTTCTTGCCAGCTGTAACCAGGGATGTGATTACACTTGATGTGAATTCCTTCAAGTTGGTGCTGGATTATCGCCAGCTGTAACCAGGGATGTAATGACACTTGATGAGAATTCCTTCAAGTTGTTGATGGCTTATCGCCAGCTGTAACCAGGGATGTGATGACACTTGATGAGGATTCCTTAAAGTTGTTGCTGGTATATCGCCAGCTGTAACCAGGGAAGTGATTACACTTGATGAGGATTCCTTCAAGTTGTTGCTGGCTTCTCGCCAGCTATAACCAGGGAGTTGATGACACTTGATGAGGATTCCTTCAAGTTGTTGATGGCTTATCGCCAGCTGTAACCAGGGAGGTGATGACACTTGATGAGGATTCCTTCAAGTTGGTGCTGGCTTATCGCCAGATGTAACCAGGGAAGTGATGACACTTGATGAGGATTCCTTCATGTTGGTGCTGGCTTATCGCCAGCTGTAACCGGGGATGTGATGACACGATGAGGATTCCTTCAAGTTGGTGATGGCTTATCGCCAGCTGTAACCGGGGATGTGATGACACTTGATGAGGATTCCTTCAAGTTGTTGCTGGCTTATCGCCAGCTGTTACCGGGGATATGATGACACTTGATGAGGATTCCTTCAAGTTGGTGCTGGCTTATCGCCAGGTGTAACCAGGGAAGTGATGACACTTGATGAGGATACCTTTACGTTGGTGCTGGCTTATCGCCAGCTGTAACCGGGGATGTGATGACACTTGATGAGGATTCCTTCAAGTTGTTGCTGGCTTATCGCCAGCTGTAACCGAGGATGTGATGACACTTGATAAGGATTCCTTCAATTTGGTGTTGGCTTATCGCCAGCTGTAACCGGGGATGTGATGACACTTGATGAGGATTCCTTCAAGTTGGTGCTGGCGTATCGCCAGCTGTTACCGGAGATGTGATGACACTTGATGAAGATTCCTTCAAGTTGTTGCTGGCTTATCGCCAGCTGTAACAGAGGATGTGATGACACTTGATGAGGATTCCTTCAAGATGTTGCTGGCTTATCGCCAGCTGTAACCAGTGAGGTGATGACACTCGAGGAGGATTCCTTCAAGTTGTTGCTGGCTTATCGCCAGCTGTAACCAGGGATGTGATGACACTTGATGACGATTCCTTCAAGTTGGTGCTGGCTTATCGCCAGCTGTAACCGAGGATGTGATGACACTTGATGATGATTCCCTCAAGTTGTTGCTGGCTTATCGCCAGCTGTAACCATGGAGGTGATGACACTTGATGAGGATTCCTTCAAGTTGTCGCTGGCTTATCGCCAGCTGTAACTAGGGATGTGATGACACTTGATGAGGATTCCTTCAAGTTGTTGCTGTCTTATCGCCAGCCGTAACCAGGGAGGTGATGACACTTGATGAGGATTCCTTCAAGTTGTTGCTGGCTTATCGCCAGCTGTAACCAGGGAGGTGCTGACACTTGACGGATTCCTTCAAGTTGTTGCTGGCTTATCGCCACTGTAACCAGGGAGGTGATGACACTCGATGAGGATTCCTTCAAGTTGTCGCTGGCTTATCACCAGCTGTAACCAGGGATGTGATGACACTTGATGAGGATTCCTTCAATTTGTTGCTGGCTTATCGCCAGCTGTAACCAGGGAGGTGATGACACTTGATGATGATTCCTTCAAGTTGTTGCTGGCTTATCGCCAGCTGTAACCAGGGAGGCGATGACACTTGATGAGGATTCCTTCAAGTTGTTGCTGGCTTATAGCCAGCTGTAACCAGGGAGGTGATGACACTTGATGAGGATTCCTTCAAGTTGGTGCTGGCTTATCGCCAGCTGTAACCAGGGAGGTGATGACACTTGATGAGGATTCCTTCAAGTTGTTGCTGGCTTATCGCCAGCTGTAACCAGGGAGATGATGACACTTGATGAGGATTCCTTCAAGTTGGTGCTGGCTTATCGCTAGAGATGGTAAACTACTTGAGGATAGGGCAACCCAGATTCTTACTTACCGGACTTAGGTTGGATGTTGTGATCTTCATTAGTGGTGATACAGATTTACTTTATTATGTTCGATTAATCGAATATCATTTTCTTCGATTAATCGATTAATATCCTTTTGTTCGATTAATCACAGTGGTGGTTCAATAACACTGACTCTTCTGCATGTTTACCTGAAAATACTTGACAAGCCTTAGTCTTTCAGTTAAAACGTTTAATAAAATACAGAAACAATTCTCAACTCTGTTAACTTCCATCTTGAAAGCCTAAGGAATCTAATAGTTGTTCAAAAGCAATGTCTTCTTCATGTTCATGCCTTAGGATTATTCCTCTGAGAAATTCAGTCTCTGTTAATTCCGTTTCAGGTTCATATTCTAACTCGTCTGAGTGACAATGTATTGTTACCCATTCTTCTGCTGGGTTTATATCATTTTCATAAACCTCGTTCAATCCAATTATAACTTCTTCTGATAACTAAATTAAGGGTGCTCGAGGATCAATGACTTGGTTTTCTTCTGCTTCTTCAATGATCCAGTCTAAGAGGATATGTCTGTCCTCGGCTTCTTCAATATCTTTAGGCGCTAGTTTCATAAAACTGGTTCCTCCACAATTTCATTTCTTGTAACAATAAAATATACAGATAGGAAGCTCGATTGTCCACTAACCTGTAAATCCGGTTTGAATAAAATACACTGAAATATAGTCATCAGTTACATAATCTTCTTTCCTTTCTTCTTTGATTCATAACCTCCAACCGTCAAAGCAGTCAGTGGCAATCACACCTGGTGGCGTCTTGTAGGGCAGCAACAAATTGATTCCACTTTGCTCGGTCGGTGGCCATCCTTCGTACAGTGCCGCAACTCTGGTTCATTCTTTGCATCTCGGCTTCCACAGTTCTCCGCCAAGTTGTTTTTGGTCCGCCTCTCTTTCGCTTTCCCTCGGGGGTCCATAGCATAGCTGTTCTTGTGATGGTATCAGGGTCCCTTCTGAGGACGTGGCCAACCCAACTCCAGCGTCTGCCAGCTATGATGGTGTGCATGTCCTCCGGATTACTCCGAATAAGTAGTTCTTGGTTGCTGATGGTGTTTGGCCAAAAGATTCGGAGAATTTTCCTTAGGCAGATTGTGTGGAAGGATGACAGTTTCAACATTTCCTTCTCTTTTTACACTCCAGCATTCCGCACCATAGAGAAGCACAGAAAATACACAGCTCTCATACAGTCTTAATTTGGTGTTTGTGCTGTACTGGGAAGACTTCCAAATGTTGTTGAGACTAGCAAAGGCTGTTTTCGCTTTATTCATTCTGTTGTTAATGTCCTTGCTTGTTTCGCCGTCAGGTGTTACTATGCATCCTAGGTAAGTAAATGTGTCTTTCTGTTCTAACTTCTGGTTCCTTACTGTTATTGGCCCAGGATTGCCCACATTTAGTGTCGTGACCTCTGTCTTCTTCAGATTGATGTTCAGGCCAACCTGCTAACCATACTTATGGTTTTTTTCTTGGATGCGTTGATGTGAATGCGCGAGTAGTGCAGTGTCATTTGCATATTAAAGGTCTTCCAGTGTAGAAAGCGTTGTCCGTCTAATTCCTCTTGGACTGCTGTCTGTTGTCTGGCGCATCACCCAATCTATGGCTGTCAAAAATAATGTTGTTGATAAGAGGCATCCCTGTCGTACTCCTGTTTTCACTTCGAAAGTTACATTACTCAATCCAACACTGCATGTGAAGTTAGAATAGAGGCTTTTTATGATGGAAACAATGTAGCTGGGAATTCCATAAGCCATCAGTATTTTCCATAGGCTGTCCCTGTGTATGCCGTCGAAAGCCTTTTCAACATCAACAAAATTAATGTATAACTGTCTCTTGCCATTCTGATCACTGCTCTATAATGTTCCTGAGGGTGAATATATGATCTGCACATCTTCTGTTCTTTCTAAAACCCGCTTGTTCTTTCCTCAGTTTATGGTCAACTGCTTTTGAAATTCTCTGGATGATTATCCTGCTAAGTTTTTTGCTGGGAACTGAGAGGAGAGTTATTCCTCTCCAGTTGTTGCAGTCTGCAAGGTCGCCCTTCTTGGGCAATTTGCCAATTATTCCTTTACTCCACTATGTTGGTGTTGTCTCAGTTTTCCAGACTTGTGCAAATAGTTATTTTATGACTAGTAGCAGGTCTTCTCTCAATAGAAGATAATCTATAGGCCCACGTTTACACGTCTGGTGCTGATGCTTCTCTCTGTTAAGTACTTCTCTCTGCTTCTCTCTGCTCCATGTCCAACACAAAGAGACTCCTTCTTCTTCTTCTTTGATCCTTAGCCACCGACCATCAAAGCAGTCAGTGGCCATCACGCCTGGTGGCGTCTTGTAGGGCAACAACAAATTGATTCCACTTTGCTCGGTCGGTGGCCATCCTTCGTACAGTGCTCCAACTCTGGTTCATTCTTTGCATCTCAGCCTCCACAGTCCTCCGCCAAGTTGTTTTTGGTCGGCCTCTCTTTCGTTTTCCTTCAGGGGTCCATAGCATAGCTGTTCTTGTGATGGCATCGGGGTCTCTTCTTAGGACAAGGCCAACCCAGCTCCAGCGTCTGCCAGCTATGATGGTGTACATGTCCTCTTGCTTGCTCCGAGTTAGCAGATCTTGGTTGGTGATGGTATTCGGCAAAAAGATTCGGAGAATTTTTCTTAAGCATGTGTAGTCGCTGTTTTCTGGAGGTAGGTACAGTCGACTACTAGGGTGTGCTGAATACGCGAAGTTACTTCTTTTCCTTTTTATTATATGTTAATCAGTCAACATAAGTGTGAACAGGGCACGTCAACAAGTGTCAAGACGATCATAGGAGAACTCGTCGATGAAAAATGATACATGGTTTATTTTGACAATATACTTGAACGAGACAAGATATTTAACATCGTTGACAGTTCCAGACAAAATCCTTAACAGCAATTAATAGCTTGAGATTCGAATTCATAAAGTTAATGTGCATACATGATCAAATAGTTCGAATCATACATTATGGAATCATCTAACGGTTGACCTTGTGTCAAGGACAGAGACCCTCCTTATTATCCATCGCATTATTTCGAGATATATATATGAAAAAGATCTGTCCTCCTTAAATGGCCTCAAAAATCATTAAACTGGGACCGTCGAATATTTTATAATTTAGGCATCCTTTGCGCCTATACAAACGGTTAAGTAGAATACGCTGATTAACCTCTCCTTGTAGCCGTGACTTGCTTGACGGCAATCCAATGATTCATTGAAATAATGTACATATTAATATAATGATTCCTTTAGGATACATGTAAGCTTTCCGTGAGTAGACTCCCCAAGTTCCTCCATTCTAGTACCATAGAGCGTAGGTTCTAGCTAGATGTCATTTGGGTGACACGTCGCGACAAAATATATTTGTTTCAATGAGGTCACCTTATCCTCCAACTCTTTATTCTGACTAAGAGAAAAGTCATGAAATTTCTTATTATCTGCTATCAACACCGTCACTTTATTCTTCAATTCAGCATTTTAAAAGTCTATTGCTTACAACTTCTTCTCATATTCCCCTTTTTGCTGTATCAGCTCATTAGTAAGGGCAATCTCCCTACCCTTATGCTTCGTTATGGTTTTCTTCAACTCATACAACTCAACAACATTACTGTCTTGAGTAGTTATTTTACCTTCATCATGAAAAATAGTGGATAATAAGTTAGCAAGTCTCACTGCTTTCTCCTGTGAAGGGTCATATCCACACGTAAGAAAAGCAAAATCCTTAAGATCTGGCTAAATCTATCTCCCTCCCGGAGAAAATGATCCAGAATATCCATATTAAATATATATATCAATGACTCCCCGAGTCAATCAAATAGTAAGCAAATTATCTAAGTGCCTTCCTTAGTAAACAAATATGTTCTCAATTCTCATAAAACATTCAAAAATATATTAACTTAGTCCACTAATTTAATCTTCAATATTTAATAGCACTATGCCATGTAGGTCAGAACACAAGAAAGTCCAAAAATGTGTACACATAAACAAAATGAAGACTACATATGACGTCACAGTTATATGACGTCACAGTTTTGTGTGTAAAGAATGAAAGATTTTTTCGAAATGATTTATAATATGTTACTCTCTTTAGCTTGCTTAATAAAATAATCCAGCGAATACATTATGATTAATTTTTTGTATTAACTACTTTTTCCTTTAAAATTTTACTCAACTAATTCACAATTACTTTTCAATCTTGTATGTGCAACACGTTCCTGTCCAAGAACGGCACTCAATAGCAGTTAATTATTCAATGTATTATTAATAAATGAAACAAGTTATGCATTAAACTGTTATTATAATACAATAGCATAGACAATGTAGACAATATAGACAAGACAAGATAGTATAAGACGAATGAGAACGTCCGCAGAAATAAACTAAAATAGAATGAAGAACTAAAAGACGACTGTTGCAAAGCTTGCAATGATAACTGCGGCGGGACTAAGAACAAGACAAGAGACAACACAGTGTATAGATACAAATGTGTAAAAAAAACTGAACGATAGCAAGATGGAGAAGGACGACCGTTACAAACAAAAGACATGATAAAACTAAGTACGTATAAGAAAATTACTCCGAAAACAACAATTAAATAACTCGACGTCACAGCTAAACAGTTAGGTCACAGAGAACCGAACACAGTGGACTCAAAATCCTTCGACACTTACGCGTCGGAACATTCCACTGCGGGAAGTCTGTAAATGTGTCCCTACAGAACAGTCACGAAGACCCTGGTGTGAAACTGGGATGTTTCCTTCGTGATTCTCCTTTCCCAACCTCCCACGAAGATCATTGAACATAGAACATGCAACATGAAGAATATGAAAGTGGACACATTGAAAAGAAAAGGCTCAGCTCAACGTAAAACGGTGGAGTGAACACACAACGTTTTTTACTTATCTTCATCAATAAAAAATTTTCCTCGCATCTGGGAACTGCATGTATGAGCCATACTTGACACGTGACATAATAATAGATGCGACTTCAAATATTGAATAAGATCGTTGAAGACCCTGGGTTGACCTTGAAGAATCGTTACGCTTGATTCCAAGTTCAAGTTGTTGTCGCCTTGAAAGACTGTATTCTTCTATTCAACCGAGTTTGACTTGAGTTCAATTCCTTTTTGAAAATTGATATTTTCAGAACACACTTGGCCACAAACTGTAGTCGCTGTTTTCTGGAGGTAGGTACAGTCGACTACTAGGGTGTGCTGAATACGCGAAGTTCCCTCTTTTCCTTTTTATTATATGTTAATCAGTCAACATAAGTGTGAACAGGGCACGTCAACAAGTGCCAAGACGATCATAGGAGAACTCGTCGATGAAAAATGATACATGGTTTATTTTGACAATATACTTGAACGAGACAAGATATTTAACATCGTTGACAGTTCCAGACAAAATCCTTAAGAACAATTAATAGCTTGAGATTCGAATTCATAAAGTTAATGTGCATACATGATCAAATAGTTCGAATCATACATTATGGAATCATCTAACGGTTGACCTTGTGTCAAGGACAGAGATCCTCCTTATTATCCATCGCATTATTTCGAGATATATATATGAAAAAGATCTGTCCTCCTTAAATGGCCTCAAAAACAATTAAACTGGGACCGTCGAATATTTTATAATTTAGGCATCCTTTGCGCCTATACAAACGGTTAAGTAGAATACGTTGATTAACCTCTCCTTGTAGCCGTGACTTGCTTGACGGCAATCCAATGATTCATTGAAATAATATACATATTAACATAATGATTCCTTTAGGATACATGTAAGCTTTCCGTGAGTAGACTCCCCAAGTTCCTCCATTCTAGTACCATAGAGCGTAGGTTCTAGCTAGATGTCATTTGGGTGACACGTCACGACAAAATATATGTAATAAAAATCCCAATTTCTCAACTGACGGGAATACGACTTACGTTTGTAACAGCTGACACTGACTTTCATCAATAAGTCATGTCGCCAAATATACTTGCCAAACACGTGGGACTAGAATACAAATAGACCTTAGGTCTCACACAGATGCTGGCTTGTTCCCTCCAAGCTGCAACGTCATCTGATTTGTTTGGCAACAAGCGCGCCCGAAGATTCCCATCACACAAAATTGTGCGTTTACGTGCGCGATAAATAAAATATACAAAGCCTATTACTAACACCTTAATTGGTGCGTACTCTCTTAACAAAAGTAGGACCTGATGACTACTTGTGAATGTTAAGGACTCATAAAGAACGCAACAGCATGTTGTGTGAAAAGAATACAATTTCGACATTTCCTTCTCTGTAACGCTCCAGCATTTTTGCACCATAGAGAAGCACAGAAAGCACACAGCTCTGATATAATCTTAATTTTGTGCTTGTGCTGTACTGAGAGACTTACAGATGTTGTTTAGACTGAAAAAGGCTGTTCTTGCTTTGTTCATTCTGTTGTAGATGTCTTTGCTTGCTCCGCCGTCTGGTGTTACTATGCATCCTAGGTATGTGAAGGTGTCTGTCTGTTCCAGTTGCTGATTCCTTACTGATATGGGCTCAGGGTTGCTCACATTGAGCGTCATGATCGCTGTCTTATTTAGATTGATGTTCAGGTCCACCTGCTGGCTATACTTATTAAGCCTATCCGTTTATTTCCTGGATGTGTTGATATGAATGTGCGAGTAGTGCAATGTCATCTGCATATTCCAGATCTTCCAAGGTAAAAAATGTAGTCCATCTTTTTCCTCTTGGACTGCCCTCTGTTGTCTGGCGCATCACCCAGTCTATGACTGTTAAAAATAGAGTGATTGATAGGGGGAATCACTGTCGTACTCCTGTCTTCACCTCAAAGGTTAGGTTGCTCTGTCCAACGCTACACGTAAAGTTGGCATAGAGGCTTTTTATGATTGACATTATGCAGCTTGGAATTCTATAAGCCCTCAGTATTTTCCATAAAATGTCCCTATAATGTTCTTGAGGGTAAATAGATGATCTACACATCTTCTGTTCTTTCTAAATCCTGCTTGTTCTTTCCTCAGTTTGTGGTCTACTGCTTTTGAAATTCTCTGTATAATTATCCTGCTTAGTATTTTGCTGGGAATTGAGAGGAGTGATTCTTCTTCAACTATTGCAGTCTGCAAGATCTCCCTCCTTGGGCAATTTGACAATTATTCCTTTGTTCCACTCCGTTGCTGTTGTCCCTGTTTTCCAGACTTGTGCAAATAGTGGTTCTAATAGTTCAGGGTCTGTCTTAAATAGCTCTGCATTTAAGTTATCATGGACAGGAACTTTTCAATTCTTTAACCCTTTGATTGCCGTGATGATTTCTTTTTTTCATGGAATGTCTGTATTAACATCTAGATCATTTTCAGCCTCAGGAACATTCAATTGTGTCTCTGGTGGTTCCTAGTTCAGAGTTTCTCTGAAATGCTCTGCCCATTTTGTTTCCTGTCCCTCTGCTGTCGTGATGAGATTTCCTTGCTTATCTCTTACTAATGTAATATTGTTTGCACCTCGTTTTCCGCTGACGATTTTAGTTATTTTGTATACTGTGCTTTGTAAAGAGAATCCATTCATTACAAAAACGTGCAGTGCGCCTAGTTTCCGACAAACACCTAACACACTTAGTAGATCTACATAAACATCTTACACGTGCCCAAGCCAAGGCTTCTTCTTATTCAAGAAAAGTTTAGCATTTTCTGCTGCTCATCTGTGGAACAATCTTCCACACCACCTAAAAAGCACGCTTAGTCCATATTCATACAATTGCAGACTTTTCAAATACATCATGAGTGCAGATTATATGCCACCCTAATTTAGTTATGTTCCCAAATCATAATGGGATGTGTATTTTTTAAGGATTATTCTGCCCTGTTCATTATTGATTATGATAAAGTCCTGTAAATGTGTGTAACGGTTATACTTTTACAATGTTGGGATTTTACTTGGTTTTATTGCATTTATTTTTTTATTTTTTAAATAATATTGAAACTGCATGTGTAGGATAAATGAATTCAGTATGGGAGACGAGAGAAAGGATGGGCAGAATGTTAGACAGGCCTGCGTGCCCAATTCTAAACCATTTGAAGATAAAGTTCGTACGTTCGTTCGTTCGTTCTACATGATTCTGCTCTTGAGTTAGGGAGAGCAAAAAAAAAAAAAAAACACGGAGTTCCTACTCACTTAATAGCAGACTGTTCAAATATTTCAGGAGTTCCGATTCTATACTACCCCAATGTGATCATACTCGAATTATTGTCTGATTTACCGTATAGATGTTTTGGATGTGTTTGTTTGTTTGGGGTTTTTTTTTCTTTTTTCATTACGTTCTTGTTTGCTTAAACAAATACTGTATTTTGATTATGATTGAGTATTGTCATTGTATGCTGTTATATAACCTTTATAATGTTTTATGCCTTTAATTTAATGCTTAAAGTAACATGTGGGAATTAAAGGGTATAGTATGCAAGATAAGTGAGAATGGAAGGGCAGAATGTTAGACGGGCCTGCGCGCCCAATTCTTAACTCTTTGAAAATAACGTTCGTTCGTTCGTTCGTACTTCTGGAACACTGTAAGGCTGGAAGCTCACTTTAACACTCTTAGAAAATGTTGTTGTTGTTTTGAAGAGGTGATGGGTGGAGAGCGGGCACTTAACAGCTGACCGTTATTGCCTCTTTTTGTTCCATCTTGGTCTACCCTGTTCAACCTGAAAATTGTTTATAATTGGGGTATTTAGTGTCATTTTATTTACTAATTTTGTATTCAATTTAAATAACTATTGTCTTTTGCAGTTGCTGATTTTAATTTATATTAGTATTTGTCTACTTTATTTTCTCTTTTGTATTTTTTATAGATAACTATTGTCCTTTACACTTGGTTTTAATTTGTATTAGTATTTGTTCTATTTGGTTTTTTTAAACCTCGTTGTCTGTCCTTGTCCTATGAGTAATTAGTAAGTTTTTTTTTTTTTTTTTAATGATTTGTTTGTTCTTGTTGCTAAATTTCTATTTGGTTGAATGTCTTTTCTGAAGTACTAACCTTATATGTTTTCCTTTGTTTTATGTATATATCTTTTAAGTATTGATTGGGCATCTCCTGGGGCATCTATACTTAAAACCTTATCACCTGTCATGTCTATATTGTGATTTCTAAAGTAAGTTTTTAATTCAAGCCTTTGTTATTCGTACTTTTTACAGTGGATCAGGTAGTGGTCTATGTCTTTCTCTTCCTGACATTCTTGGCAGTGTGGTTCCTCTATCATAAAGTATGCTGCACCGAGACGGAGACGCCACAGTTTTTTGTTCGATGGTATCTTTAATTCTTCTCTGACCTGGCACGTCCTTGTTGGTTCTTTCATCAGTATGAACTCGTGTCTGCCTTTTCTACTGTTCTTCCATGTTGTCTTCCATTCCTCGTTTATAGTTAGCTTCACTTGGCTCTTGATCTCTGACCTTCCAAGTCCTGCTCTTATATTGTTTTTACTTTTTCTTCCGTTCTTGGCGTTCTGGTCTGTCAACTCGTTACCAGCTATACCTATGTGTGCTGGAACCCACACCAGCCTCACACTACATCCTCTGTTCCCTAGTGATGTATTAATTGCTAGAATTTCTTCCTTTATGTCTGACCGGCTACATTTACTTGGGTGTTCTAGTGCTTGTAGTGATGATAGTGAGTCTGTAAATACCGTAAGAGCTTCTGGTGGGTTATCTTTGATTATTTCTAAGCTTTTTAGAATTGCTACCATCTCTGCGGTAAAAATCGAAGCCCCTTCAGTTACACTGTAGCTCTTCTTAATTCCCCACTGTGGTATTACTACTCCTGCACCTAGTTGCCCACTATCACCCTTGGATCCATCAGTGTAGATGGCCAGACTTTGTTTTGTTAGTTGATCTATGAACTTTCTACTTATCATTTTGGCTTCCTTATCTTCTATGTTTTGTTTGATCTTTTCAGTAAGTGAGTAGTCTATGATTGGTGTTTTTAGTTCCCAGGGTGGTGCTTCTATATGTATTACTATTTTTAATTGTGTTTGACAGTTCTTTGAACTGCGTTAGATCTTCTATAGTTCTCCACCCTGTTGGATATCTATCTTTATTTAAGGGGACGTCCCGTACACTTGGTTGGTTTTTGACAAATGCTTTATGTGCTGGGTGGTTCACTTCTTGTGCTACTTTCTCCAATAACTTAATCAGTTCTTTCCGTCTTAGACCAAGTGGCGGTATGCCAAGAGCTACTTCTAGTGCTTCTACTGGTGTTGATATAAATGCACCTGTAATGGTGTCACAGGAGCAGTGACATACGGGTCGATATGACGAAATATAAAGAATAATGGACCGACTATGAGGAGGAAAGAAATACTCTCGATGCGGGTTACGGAAAAAGGAAAGGATTCGAGAGACCACCACGTCATACGAAACAACGATGACGACACACAGAGTTACAAGATGAAGAATCGAACAGAAGGGCGGAACATCGAAAGCCATGAAGTAAAAGGTCAAGAAACTAAAAGACAAATGGAAGGAAAAGGCAGGGTGATAATTAAACAGTTATGACTGTCCTGCTTACAGAGACGAATTACATCATCATGAGAAGGATTTAACAGATGAAAGAAGAATGTAGAATGGTAATATAACGGGTAACCGCTGAGCTCCTGAAGTAAGATTACATCATTGGTCAACTCGATAATGATGAACAATAGGGTGAGTCTGGTTATTTGATAGACGATAGAATAGAAGAAAACCTAAAATTGACTTCGAATGCCAACCCAGGATCTATGTTGAACGCTTGAATCAAAAGGGGAACCTCAGAGTGACGCTTTAGAATTGGCATAGCTTGTTAGCTAGGTTAAAAAGTGTCTAAGGGTCAGAAGACAGAGAAAGATGAACCTAACCTATGTGAAGATAGAAGCCAAATAAAGATCTGTGACTTTCTTTTGAAACTGTGTTTCCATCGGGTATCTATGCATGTCGTATTTTGGACTCCTGTTAGTGAAGAGTTAAGAGTTGAATGTTCATATCAGACACCATAAAGATTTAAGATCGTGCGACCAAGGAAAGGTACCTTGGTATTTCCCAACCACTGTTCACCATCAAAAAATAAACCCTATACTATCACGCCATAAACACGAGCCAACAATAGAAACTATAATGTGGTGAAGGGCCTTCTGGTGACAGTTCCCAGGGCCTGTGACATGTGGTGGTTGGTGGAACTGGTGACCTTGACCAGGATTCTGAACCTGCTGACATTCAACCATATTCGGGATACAAAGTTACAGGATTCTTAATATGCTGACATTCAACCATATTCGGGATACAAAGTTACGAGATTCTGAACATGCTGACATTCAACCATATTCAGAGTACAACATTTTTGGGCTGTAACTTTGCGGACAGTCCACCATATTCAAGTTACAAAATTTTGAGGCTGTAAACTTTGCTGATAGTTTGTCAACAATCAAGATTCCATATTCCAGAGCCGTGAATTTTGTCAACAATCCAGATTCCAGAGCAGCGAGTTTTGTCAACAATCAAGATTCCAGATTCCAAAGCCGTGAATTTTGCCAACAATCAAGATTCCAGAGCCATGAATTTTGTCAACAATCATGATTCCAAATTCCAGAGCCGCGAGTTTTGTCAACAATCAAGATTCCATATCCCAAAGCCGTGAGTTTTATCAACAATCAAGATTCCAGATTCCAAAGCCGTGAATTTTGCCAACAATCAAGATTCCATGTTCCAGAGCCGTGAATTTTGTCAACAATCAAGATTCCAGAGCCACGAGTTTTGTCAACAATCAAGATTCCATATTCCAAGGCCGTGAATTTTGCGAACAGTCAAGATTCCAGATTCCAGAGCCGTGAATTTTGCCAACAATCAAGATTCAGATTTCAGGACCGTGAGAATTTTCTGACAGTAAAACAAGGTTTCGGATTTCGAGGAAGTGAAATTTCATGAAGGAAAAAGCCTAATTCAGGGACTGCACCAGTTGACTATAAATTAGTTAAAGTAATTAATGTACATATGGTTACCATCTTTGATATATTTTTATTTTTTCTATTTTTTCCCAGTATGTGATACGTTGTTGTAGGATAAGAAGGTATAAGTAATTAGGATTGGCGACTAAAAGTAAGGAGAGTAAGGGATTTTTTGAAAATGGCGGAAGAACAAAGATTGGATCCTAATACGGTGGCCTTATTACATGTTACGAATGCCCTGGAAAAGTGGAGTATTGAAAACAGGCAGACTAGTTTACGTCAAAGCATTGAGACCTATAGAGGGGAAGCGGGAAATTGTAAAAAGTGGATCGCCAAAATAGAGAGGTATGCTTACTCCATAGGGGCAGGCGAGGAAGAAAAGAAACGATTGGCCTTTTTGACCAGTGATGATCTGGTGAATGATTGTTTGAGGAGAAAGTTTGAAGAAGAGCCACAGGAAACGTGGGAGGAGCTGAAGAAGGGATTGTTAAACAGTTACGGGGAGTCTGTGGACAGCATTATCTATGGGGACTGCTTAGGAGAGTAAAGCAGGAGACAGGAGAATCAGTCCAGTTGTTTAGCGATAGATTGAAAATTCTAGCGGAAGAGGTTTTTAGGGAACAGGATATACGGAGTCCGGATATTGAGGGTCAGCTGGTTGGAATGTTTATCGATGCTTTACATAAGGACGGAATGAGGCTACTTCTCCTAAAAAAAATCCCAGGACTTTGAATGATGCTATACAGTTGGCATTGTCAGAAGAAAATTTGATGAAGAGGTTCCAGTTAAGATCAGGGAACAACCATGAAGAAGGGAATTGGAAAGAAAATGGAGCTCAGAGGACTGGACAGGCAGTTAACGATAGACCAAGAGGAAGGGATTTATTTGGCCACCAGCACAGGCAGTACAGAGTTGGCGATGAAGGGGATTGACCCTAAAGGGGGTGTGGAAAAAGGCGAGGGTTATAGACAAATGAACATAGGACGAATAGGAACTAGTGGATGTAATATTCCTGTCGAGATGAGTAGAGCAAGACAGCAGGAAAACTTAAGTTCCACTCAGTGCGAGAGGCGGGACTGAGTGATAAAACACAACCACTGAGGCCTCAAAATGGAAATAGAAATAGAGACCGGGACACGGGGGGGGGGGGGGGGGCCGCGATAGAATCAGCAAGAGTATACGAACCAGTATTGACCAGGTGGAGAAGACAAAAGGTTTAAAAAGGAAAGTTGTGCAGGGGGATGAAATATTAAAGGATGATCCAAGTTCATGTTTGATTAGAGTAGGGAGACAGAAGTATCGTGCACTTATAGATAGTGGGGCTTGCTATTCAATTATAAGAGAAGGATTCCACAAAACGATTGGGGGTAGAGTGAAACTGAGGAGCAGTAACGTAAAATTAGAGTCAGTATCGAAGGAAGTATTACGAGTTATTGGGGAGATCGATTTGAAGTTCAAAATAGGAGACGAAGTTATTGGACATCAGTTTCAAGTAGTTAAAGGCATCTACAGAAATATTATATTGGGCAGGGATTTTCTAAGTAAATTTGGAGTACGATTAGATTATAAAAAAAACCTTGTAGAGATAAGAAAGAGCTCTGTGCCTATGGATAACGATGTACAAATCGCTACTTTAGAAAGGATAAGTAAACCAATAGTGTTGCCTCCTCACACTATAAGTTATGTACAGGGAAGGGTGAAATTGAATCCATATTTCAGACCACATACTACCGTTGAGGTGTTGGAAATGAACGACAGGGATATAGAACAGAAACCAGGAATAACCTTAATAGAAGGTATGCAGAAATTGGGAAGACAGAATGAATTATCACTGTTGCTTATGAATGCCACTGGTAAAACTACACAAATTTCACGGGGTAGTATTATAGGGAGAATTAACCAAAGAGTGGATATCAGTTCTAGGGTTGAGGAATGGAGAAGATTGGGGAATAAGGTAGACTCCAGAAGAATTAGAAGAAGAGGGGAGTGTAAAGGGACGCGAAACACCAGATTAATTGTCATGATGGAGGATAACAGTATGCAAGGAAATTACTGGAATCGAAATGGATGGAGGGTTACCTCTTGTGGGTTGAGTCAGAGAAATAACAAACCAATTAATCAAAATCGGTTAGAGATGGAAAATAAAGAGGGCATGACCGACGCAGGAAATTCATGGAGAAGAGAAAAGGAAGAACAACGCCCGATAGAAGTCCTGTCTAAAGCTAGAGTGGAAGAATTGCGGAAGAAATTAAGGGCGGAGAAAGAACATAGAGCATTGCTGGAAAAGTTTGTTTTAAAACACTAGGATATCTTTGCGTTGTCCGATGCAGAAGTGACGCAGACTCGGACGGTTATTATGGAGATTGAGACAGATCAACGGCAGCAACCTGTGCATTCCAGACCTTACCGTACCCCCCTCAGAAGTAGGACGGTTATTGAGAGAGCTATCGAGGACATGTTGAAAGCGGGAATTATAGAAAAGTCCCGATCGGAGTGGTCCTCACCGGTGGATCTAGTAAAAAAAGAGGATGGGACGTTTCGTTTCTGTTGTAACTACCGGGCGTTAAATAGAGTCACGAAGGTGGTCACATACCCTCTTCCTAGAATAGATGACATATTGGGCACATTGGGCGGTTCGAAATGGTTTACCTCCCTGGAAGCCAGATCTGGATTCTGGAGTATACCCATGTCTAAGGACGCAAAAAAAGAGTACCTTTTGTACTCACATGGGTAGTTTTGTTTGGCGAGTTATGCCATTTGGATTAAAGGGTAGTTTGGCAACATATATGGGATTAATGGATGAGGTTTTGCAGGGGATGCAGGGATATGTGATGCGTGATGCCATATGATGATGGATGGTATCCGCATGTCTGGTTTTGTGTAGTGTGCAGATGTGTTCAGTCAAACAATGTTCATACAAAAATAACAGGGCAATCCACATAGGACGTCAGTAAACTCACGACGTATAAAGTCAATGATTCTTGTAACAGCCGTTGACGTTTTTCTTCATTATTTATTGTGGACGCCACAGTGACAAAATGGTTACGCGAATATGTAGGCACATCAAACAGTCATTATCACAGCAACATTCAATACAGCAATAGACGGTAGACAGCATTACAATGATGAGTCAGATGCATGTTATATTTCATAGTGCTGTAATGTAGTCAGGTGAAAAACTCCATCCTTTTCTATAACAGCCAGGAGATAACCAGATGTATGAGATCAGTTCACTCTCCTTAGTCTGACTTCAGCAAGACAGACACGTCTGCCGAAGTATAAATAATGTCCTCAAAAAATATCCTCTAGATAATAAAGGTTTTCCAAACCTAGTTCATTTAACAAAGTAGCAAGTAATGGTCCTTGGGACATGCATCAACCGATGCAGTACAATACAGCGACATGTGAGCTGGGAAAACATCTCGTGACGACGACTTTCGAAGACAGGCTATGAATCGAAATCGCTCACGACCCAAAATCGATAGAGTTAATGAAAAGTCAATTTACCTTGCCTTCAGGAAATACACAGAAATATCACGCCTCCCGACATGTGGGAAACACTAGAGGTATTATCTCGAATAAACGAAATATCCATTAAGAGGACTACACATCCCTGACAGAACAAAAAATAGCGGAGATCCCCCTCTTCAACGAGGCATCTCTTTCGCCATTCAAATCGCTCACTCCACTAGTGGTGGGCGGAAACCGCTCGACCAAAAAACAAGACCAGTCATGCGCAGTCCAGCGCAAAAAGACCACAGCTCAAAACTTAACTGCATTCAATACCAACGCGGGAAGACAAATGCTTACCGAGAAAAGTGACTATAAATTTCAAGCAGTTGTTGCCCTTGCGTTATAAAATAGATATTGTAATAAAACGATGTTGCGAGAATTTATCACGCAACAATATGCCATGGCCTACATTGATGACATATTAATCCATACGGCAGGATCAGAAGAAGATAACTTAGAACATGTGGAACGGGTGTTAGGAAGGTTGAGACAACATAACATAAAATTGAAATTAGAAAAGTGTGATTTTTTGAAGGAAGAGATACGCTATTTAGGATTTATCATTGATAAAAATGGGACGAGACCAGACGATGAAAAGGTACAGGCGATTCGTGAGATACCTCCGCCTAAAAATGTTAGAGACACGCGTGGAGTGTTGGAAGCATTCGCATATTTTAGGAAACATATTGCAAATTTTTCAGAAATAGCCGAACCCTTGACCAACCTGACCAGGAAGAACATTCGTTTTAATTGGACTGAGAAGTGTCAGAAAGCGTTAGAGAAATTGAAAGGAGCATTAACGGAAATTCCATATTTAGTACACCCAGACCTAGAAGGGAAAATGATCCTGTATACGGATGCATCCGACACAACAATTGGAGCGTGTCTGGTACAAATGAATAAACCAGGGGAAGATGACATCTTGCCGTACATAAACAACGAAAAGCCTATTGTATTCTTGTCGCACAAGTTAAACCAATCTCAAAGGAATTGGGGGACCACGGAAAAGGAGGCATATGCCATATATTATTCGGTACAGAAATTAGATTATTACCTACGGGGAGTGGAATTTACTGTACGCACTGACCACAAGCGATTGTTGACGTGGCTGACAAAACAGAAAGAAAACTCCAGGAAATTGCAGACATGGGCTTTGAATTTACAAGAGTACAATCTAAAGATTGAACACATAGCAGGGAAAAAGAACACGTGTGCAGATCTTTTATCTAGAACTAGTTACGAGCCAGGTGAAGGAGAAGTAGTTAGGGACGACTACAGACCATGGATCGAGGTTGGTAACCCTAGTGCGGGAGAGAGAGACAAGCAGGGAAGGACAGCCACACTTGTAACGACGCCAGACATTGGTAATGAAGAAAAGAATCCAGACGGCGATTCAAGGAAGGAAAACCCTTTTAGTGACCTAAATACTAGAGTAAGAATTGAAACTGGCAGGATAAAAACAAATTCAGAATTAAAAACGAGAAAGGAAAATAGAGAGCACCAGAATAGTGATAGGGAGAGTGATCGAAGAAGACGTAAATCAATTATGATGAGGAATAGGGAGAAGTCAGAAGAGAGAGAGGGACTAGCAGATGAAGAAGATAATTGGGAGAGTGAAGATGATATTCCGTTGAACGAGTATAAGAGGAGATTTCTGACGAGAAGTGGAGAGAAGAAAGAGGACACGAAGCCGGGGAAGACACACAGTTCAACGGAATCCACAGGAAGATCCTCAGAACTTGGTGAATCAGATAGGAGGGACTTCAAATACACAGGAAGTGCTGGGCGTTACAGGTACCAGAGGGAATAATAACAAGTTTGATGTATCGTCGGATAATTCAGCAGATTATGAAAGACGTCTCAAAAGATTGAGAGATGAAAACCAGTCGGGAATGAGGCAAGGAAGGGAGAATAAGGTTTAAAGTTCTAAGGTGTCCGCAATTGAAGAGATAACTGCATTGTGTGCAGAGATCGAGAAGGAGATTGAAGAATTAGAAGCCAGGAAGAACAAAGTGGAAGTAGCTAAAAAAAATTAGGAAAACAAGTAGAGATCGATATAACGACGGATTCAAGGATGAAGAAGTTGAGAGGAACTCAAGAATTAGTAGTAGAAGAGAGGACGAGAGGGATATAACAGCACATTGCGCATATATCGATAAAAAGAAAAGGGAGCGGGAAGTAAAGAAGAGAATACTGGGAGTTAAGAGTGGTTCGGGGGAGAAAAAGAAAATCATCAAGGTAGCTAGGCCAAGCGTACAGGAGATGAAGAAAGCAATAACGAACTAACTGAGGGGACCCAAACCCGACACCGTAGTACTAAAGTATTACAGAGATTTCTGGAGAGAAGGTTTGATACAGACTTATCGAGAAGAAAAGAAAAAATTCGCAGGCTTGTAATGAGAGTGATGGAGGAACTTGATTACGGGGGAATCAAAATAGTGGAAAGAGACGTGTTCTCAGATTCGACGTCAAGTTATTCAGACAGTGTAGCGTCAGATGAAGAAGATAAGTGGGTATTCACAGAGGATGAGGACGCGGAAGAAAATGTAAGATGTAGAAATAAAGAGAGTCACCTGAGGAAGGTATGGTGCACGGAGAGGTGCGAAATGGTGGAAAAATTGAGAAAAGGGGTGGGAGAAGAGGTGAATGACACGAGTAAGAAAATGATTAAAGTGAATGAACCAAACATAGAGGAGTTAAAGAAGGTGATAGAAGCCATCATAAAACGGCCTGATTTTAACTTCTCAAGAACTATGGTATGGAGGTTGCTGGAAGGAAGGTATCATACGCACTTTCCAGAAACAAGAGATGAAATAGACATGGTTCTGACGAAAATGATAGATGACGAAAACAGGGAGAGACGACAGAGAAGAATAGAGCAAGCAAATCGTGATCGAAGTCAGAAAAGAAATAAAGGAGGAAGCAATTATAGAAATTGCTAAACAGATTTCGTGGGAAAGACATAGGGACAAGGAGGTCACTATAGCGAAAATAGTGGAGTTTATGAGTAAGTGAAGTAGAGAGGCTGTGATGATGAAAATGTTGAAAATAATGAATAATTAAGGTAGGTTAAAGGTCATGAAAAATGACGTAGAGATTATGTGAGACGAAGAAGTAGCCATAAGAGCTGGTGAAATAAAAGAGAGTTAATTAAAGGTTAAGATGGTGAGAAAAGCAGGACCATGGGAGATGGCGAACATAAAATAATGGTTAAGATAATTATGAGAAAACTGAGAAGTCACCGAGGAGTGACCAGCCTATGAGTTATAAGATAACAGAAAAAAGGGGTAAATTAAGAAAAAATAAAAAATGGCTGAATTATTGGAATTTGAAGAGGCCATGTCACACCATCATAGCTGGCAGACGCTGGAGCTCGGTTGGTCATGTCCTCAGAAGAGACCCCGATGCCATCACAAGAACAGCTATGCTTTGGACCCCTGATAGAAAACGAAAGAGAGGCCGACCAAAAACAACCTGGCGGAGGACTGTGGAGGCTGAGATGCAAAGAATGAACCAGAGTTGGGGCACTGTACGAAGGATGGCCACCGACCGAGCAAAGTGGAATCAATTTGTTGTTGCCCTACAAGACGCCACTAGGCGTGATGGCCACTGACTGCTTTGACGGTCGGCGGCTAAGGATCAAAGAAGAAGAAGAAGATGGGGAATTGATGAGGAATGGAGGTAAGGTAAAATTGTGAGAGATAGTTCCGAAGAGGGAACGAGATTAAGAGGTAGTGTGGAGCACATAGATGTTGCGGCGATTGCTGAGGTCTTGTGGAGACTTGTCTGATTTTCTCCGAAACCTAGAGAGTAAGGTAAATTGTGAGAGATAGTTCCAGAGAGGGAACGAGATTAAGAGGTAGAGTGGAGCACAGAGATGTTGCGGCGATTGCTGAGGTCTTGTGGAGACTTGTGAGGATATAGGCTTCTCCGAAACCTAGAGTGTAAGGTAAATTGTGAGAGATAGTTGGAGAGAGGGAACGAGATTAAGAGGTAGTGTGGAGCACAGAGATGTTGCGGCGTTTGCTGAGGTCTTGTGGAGACTTGTGAGGAGATAGGCTTCTCCGAAACCTAGAGTGTAAGGTAAAATTGTGAGAGGAGTATAGAGAACGAAATGAGATAGCAAGCAGGAGTAAGAAAGAAAAAAAAGAAAGAAAGAGAGAGAATCTTTGAGGGCTGCCTATAGCAGTTATAAGTACAAGATGGAGGCGATAGCTAATTCTTGTATAAGGGCATAATGGGGTCCAAACGGACTTATGCGCGAGCTGAGCTGGAGAAAACGATAAAGCATATATAGCAGAGCAAGGGGCAAAAACATAGATGCAGTGGCGGAATGACAGGAAGGTAATTATAGAATTAACGAGTAAGACGAGAGGAAAGACTTGTGAAAGTTGTGTTTATTAGTAGAAATACAAGTCGTTAAGAGAAACGAGTATAAGTTGAGGGGCTGAGCTGTGGTTATGTGGAGAGACGAGTGTAGGGTGAGGGCTGAGATTTAGTTGAGTGTCAAATGTTGTATATTAAATTAAGAAGGTTAAACTTTGTTGTAAATTATAAGTACGTTAAATTGATAATTAAGAAGATAAACATGTTATTACTTATAAGTATTAGAAATTTGTAAAGAATTAGTTCATCATATACTTAGTTATGAGTTAGTTGGAAAGGGGAGAGTTTTATGGATCTGTGAGAGATAGGGCCGAAGAGGAATGATGTCTTAGACATCATTTTTCCTTGAGGGACCCTGGGGTGTATATGTCACAGGAGCAGTGACATACGGGTCGATACGACGAAATATAAAGAATAATAGACCGACTATGAGGAGGAAAGAAATACTCTCGATGCAGGTTACGGGAAAAGGAAAGGATTCGAGAGACCACCACGTCATACGAAACAACGATGACGACACACAGAGTTACAAGATGAAGAATGGAACAGAAGGGCGGAACATCGAAAGCCATGAAGTAAAAGGTCAAGAAACTAAAAGACAAATGGAAGGAAAAGGCAGGGTGATAATTAAACAGTTATGACTTTCCTGCTTACAGAGACGAATTACATCATCATGAGAAGGATTTAACAGATGAAAGAAGAATGTAGAATGGTAGTATAACGGGTAACCGCTGAGCTCCTGAAGTAAGATTACATCATTGGTCAACTCGATAATGATGAACAATAGGGTGAGTCTGGTTATTTGATAGACGATAGAATAGAAGAGAACCTAAAAGTGACTTCGAATGCCCACCCAGGGCCTATGTTGAACGCTTGAATCAAAAGGAGAACCTCAGAGTGACGCTTTAGAATTGGCGTAGCTTGTTAGATAGGTTAAAAAGTGTCTAAGGGTCAGAAGACAGAGAAAGATGAACCTAACCTATGTGAAGATAGAAGCCAAATAAAGATCTGTGACTTTCTTTTGAAACTGTGTTTCCATCGGGTATCTATGCATGTCGTATTTTGGACTCCTGTGAGTGAAGAGTTAAGAGTTGAGTGTTCATATCAGACATCATAAAGATTTAAGATCGTGCGACCAAGGAAAGGTACCTTGGTATTTCCCAACCACTGTCCACCACCAAAAAATAAACCCTATACGATCACGCCATAAACACGAGCCAACAATAGAAACTATAATGTGGTGAGGGGCCTTCTGGTGACAGTTTCCAGGGCCTGTGATAATGGTTCTCATGGCTGCAATTTGAATTATGTCTAGTTTTGCTTTGTTAGAAGCTGCAGCTGTCATGCTGGCATAATCCAGTTTCCCCCTGATGAAAGACGTATGGAACATAAGCATTATTTTATTGCTGGCCCCCTCCATTACCTTGTACTATCCTTAGTATATTTAGGGGTCCCCTACAGCTTTCTACTAAATTGTCTATAAGTTTATTCCAATTTAGTTGTTTATCTAAAGTTATGCCCAGAAATCTTGTTGTTGAGGAGATACATATTTTCTGTCCTTTAATGGTTATATTGATTTTGTTATTTTTTTTAAAATTTCCTTTGCTGAAAATCATACCTACTGTTTTGTTTACATTACTTTGGAAGCCCCAACTTTTCATCCACTCTGAAACTTTGTCTATTTGTTTTTGAAGTTTTTGGTAAACATGGTCCAAGTTTTTTTCAGATCGCCAAATGGCACAGTCATCTGCAAATTGTGATATAGCATTCTTAATGTCGTTCAATTCATCTGCTAAATCATTTTCAGCTATAGTGAAAATTGAACGTGAAATCACTGATCCCCGAGGAATCCTATTCTGTTGTTCATATATTTCTGACTTATCATTGTTCACCTGTACAGCAAAATACCTGTCCTGTAAAAAGTTTTCTATATACCTATAGGTTTTACCAGTAATGCCAATCTTTTTCATTTTGTAAAGCGCTTCATCTCTCCAGCCTTCATCATATGCTCTAGCGACAACCAAAAAGACTGCCACTGTTTTCTCTTTCCTATTGAACCTTAGCTTTTCATCGTGTTCTAATCTTACAAGCTGGTCTACTGTACTTCTGTCTGCCCTAAACCCTGACTGGTTTGGGCTATATAACTGATTGTTTTCCAGGTATAATTTAACTCTTTTGTTAACAACAGTTTTCAGTATTTTACCTAGTTGTGATGTTAAGGAGATAGGCCTATATGAACTTACATCATGGGCTTCCTTATTGGGTTTTAGGATAGATACTATCATAGCTACTTTCCATGCTTTTGGTATCTTTTCTAAGCTCCAGTATCTTGTATCCACTGATCCATTTGTGATCGTACTTGGAATTTATGACATGTTTCGTGTAGTATACTGGATCACCGGGGGAAAGTTATTCAGTGTGGCATGTTTGTCATGTATCTTCTTTCGTTTGTCGAAAGCTTTCTTCGCATTTCTAGTAGCAATAATATGTGCTCTATGTTTCTCGCGTAATATGATTTCGATGGGGTTTTCTCCCATGTATTTTTGTTGTGGAGTAAGCAGATTGTCTAGCGGGAATACTGGTTCCCATCCGTAGAGTAGATACAAAGGTGAGAGACCAATTGTATCATTGATATTAACTCTGGTGGCCTCTAACGCATGGTTAATGTGTATATCCCAATATTCATGATTTCCGTCGATGTATTTGGAGAGAATATCATGGAGGGTACCGTGCATCCTTTCATTCCGGCCATTTGATTGAGGGTGGTAGAAGGATGTGGTAGTGTGTTGAATGTTTATCCGCTTAAGTGCTGACTGGAATGGCTCTCCTACAAACTGCTTTCCATTGTCCGTTATGATGCGACGTTGGCATCCATGACGTGGAATAAATTCTTGAAAAAGGAAATCTGTAACCAACGCAGATGTAGTATTCTTGAGCGGGAAACTTTCTGGCCATACAGTATACTGGTCTACTTTATGTAACAGGTACTTCCTCCCCGCCAACGTGAGAGGGTATGGTCCTGACAGGTCAATACTGACTGTTTCCATGGGAAAATGTGATGGGGTCATTTCCTGTAACGGTATTCGAAGGGCTTTCATATTTCGTATCTTGCAAGTCCTACATATGGTAACGTAGTCAATCACGTCTTTGCAAAATGTTTCCCAGTAACAAAGTTTTCTGATTACATCAATCGTTTTATCACGTCCCAGGGGTCCATTTTCATCATGAAACTTGTCACGAGAGGGTTGATTGTTATAGAAATTATAAAGTATCCTGGACACAAAGTTGTATCAGGTGATACCAGGATAGGGCCAGATAAGAGACTGGTCTTACAAGTAATACCCCCTTCTCTGAAAAGAGTAAGGGTGTATGGACATCAAAGGTAGGATCAAGCTGTATAAGTTCCTAGAAAAGATGGTAATGTATTACTCTAAGTTCCTACTTGCTCCTCTCAAGATCCTCCTCTGTTTATATTATTAGCTCTGCTAGGGGTATTAATTAAACTATCTACCAACAAGAACTGTATTTTAACTTAAATAATTTAAGTAAGTCTGCTGGTAAATATTTACAATTTATTTTTACAGGTTTTTTTCTTTTCTGTTTGAAAAGCTTTCAAGAAAATCAAATTTTAATTACATCATTTAAATAAATAAAACATTTGAAAATAGTTCAAAAGTCACTAAAGCTGTAGAACGTTCTTCTCTCTGGGTTGAACTCACTCTGTTTGTAGTATACTTTTATCTTAATAACACTTTTATTTCACTGTCCTTGAATTTTAGGCTATCACTGGCTATAACTATGCCCAACAAGATGTCATCATTGGATATGTCTTTCCTAGAATAGTGGTTTTACTGAGTACTCTGAACAGTAGCCTTGTTTTGCCACTTATCTGGTAAATTGAAGCCGGTCACTCTTCTGACATGGAAGGAAAGGTCAAATGAAATTCCTCCAGGCAGTGGATACTTGATGGCTGTCCCTATGAACAACAAGGGCGCTCGCACCACTAGTTCCTTCAGTAGTGGCTGACTCTTTAAAGTGTACTTGGATGACAGGATATAACCAGAAACATATTTGATTAACCACTATATTGTCTATCACTATCCCTCTATTACAGATGTAGGGGATGAGAGACAGTTTCAGACAGTGTGCAAGCAGACGCACAGGGCATAATATATCAGTAACAACACAATCTAGGTCACTGTGAATACAATTTTCATCCAAATACTTAGTTACAGCAATTTGTCCATGATACGCCTCCATACAATTATTAGGTCTTGTGTAAAATACTAAGTAATAGCTTAAACAATACAGTAATACAATTCCTTTCATCCTTTCCTTTGTTCCTGGTGTGTGTCCCATTCCATCAAGAAATAATTCTTTAAATACTTTTCTAAAACCATGGACACTCTTTCTGCTTCCATTCTTAATTTATTTTGAATATACACAGGCTGGAAAGGCCTCCAGAAATACACAGTGGTTTATTAACACAAGTACACACTTCCTAACACACAATTCAATTAATTAATTAGAAATATATACAAGGTATATATATTTATACATTCTTTCTTACCTTAAGTACATACAGTCGAGCTATTAATGGTCACGCAGTATGCTCTCAGATACAGAAGTCTCTCTCTGACAGAACTTGCGCTCTCGCTGTATTTGAATTTTTATTCTGGCCTGCTTTCCATTTTGGGCACGTCCTATATATAGGCCAAGGCCGAACGACAGAGAGAGCTTTACTGCTAAAGTGTAATGGCGTTCCGAAATACAGGCACACATTTGTCCAGCCAAAGAAGACAGAGGTCATGACGCTCAATGTGAGCAACCCTGAGCCCATATCAGTAAGGAATCAGCAACTGGAACAGACAGATGCCTTCACATACCTAGGATGCATAGTAACACCAGACGGCGGAGCAAGCAAAGACATCAACAACAGAATGAACAAAGCAAGAACAGCCTTTTTTGGTCTAAACAACATCTGGTAGTCCTCACAGTACAGCACAAGCACAAAATTAGGATTATATCAGAGCTGTGTGCTTTCTGTGCTTCTCTATGGCGCGGAGAGCTGGAGAGTTACAGAGAAGGAAATGTCGAAATTGTCCTCTTTTCACACAACATGCCTAAGAAAAATTCTCCGAATCTTTTGGCCAAATATCATCACCAACCAAGATCTGCTTACTCGGAGCAAGCAAGAGGACATGCACACCATCATAGCTGGCAGATGCTGGAGCTGGGTTGGCCATATCCTCAGAAGAGACCCCGATGCCATCACAAGAACAGCTATGCTATGGACCCCTGAAGGAAAACGAAAGAGAGGCCGACCAAAAACAACTTGGCGGAGGACTGTGGAGGCTGAGATGCAAAGAATGAACCAGAGTTGGGGCAGTGTACGAAGGATGGCCGCCGACCGAGCAAAGTGGAATCAATTTGTTGTTGCCCTACAAGACGCCACCAGGCGTAATGGCCACTGACTGCTTTGACGGTCGGCGGCTAAGGATCAAAGAAGAAGATTTGTCTAGCTGTGCAAATATGAAAAACCAATAATCTACATATCCTCCTTATTCCTGGACCGATTTCCTTCATCTTAGGCTTAAAATACTCTTTGTATTATTCTTTCTTTTTCTAGATAAGGGTCTTTTATTATCATACTACCATCTTTTCCTAGGCTTAGTCTAAACAGAAAAATGTTTGACTTGCCTGATGTCTCGATGCATTCCACTCGAGATTTCTCCGTGAATCAGGCCTCACGACACGTGGCCACAGACTTGTTTGCTCAGATGAATAAAAGAGACGAATCGTTCTCTTACACGCGTCTCGGATGCTGTAATTCTACAATAGAATCCCTTTCTGACTCCGTATTTCTTCAGTTTTCTAGTCCCGGTGTTCCTTATAAAAATTTGAAAGAGATTTCCTGTGCTTTATCAGTCTTATCTGGTTCTCCAATAAAAGGTCCGGATAACAGGAATTATGAATCTAGTTCTTCACTCTGGCGAAGGTCTGATGTTGTCTTGGCGAGCTTGCAAATCACAGAGAAATAAAACTGCGGGAAAAGTCAGCCTATATTCCCTTCCAAGTTTGTTATGAATCTAATCAGAAAGATCCAATCATTTCAAGCAGGTCGGATGTGGTACTTTCAAAATATTTACTACACGGAAATTTTTTGCAAAGAGGTCACGTCTCCCATATATGGTAATATGATGTCTTGCATACATTCTCACAAACACATTTGTAGACTCATATTGTCTAAAATGTAATATATCCATGATTACTTTCAACCAAGTAACCGGGAGCGATCATATCACTCTTGTCTGCCCACAGGTGTCACGCAGACGGTAATGTTGGTGTAGCAAGGATGACCCGGAAGAGCTTATGTCATAAGTTCCGCCTCGTGCACGGGTTATTATGTGTTTCGCCAGACAAACAAATCTGGTTCTATTCAACACTCCTTGGATCACGCCTCGTCGCTTGAAAAGATGGTCAGACCGATATTGTGATAAAATATTGTCGCTGACCGTCTAATAACCTGGCGTAATTTAACACGTCTTCGTGAAGCGTGAATGCGACACAATAAGATAAGAATTACTCCCGTAGCAAATACTGCCATAGGGGAGTGGCGTGTTAGAGACTTCACCATGCTATGTCCAGCATAGAGCAAAATAGTGAAAATACAAATGAAAAGGCATGATTTATGCCAAACAAAAGCGATGAGTGAGAAAACTGAAGAAAAAGAAAGGATACTGCCGGAGGGCTGAAGGTGTGAGAGATCACACAAAAGAGCATGTTCAGACGTTTTGTCACAATCATATAGATTTGATTAAGGATATAATCAGTGACTTAGTGTGAATGGAGACGTGGGAAAGGCTGTGCAAAAGATAACTGAGCAAGTTTTGAAACAAAAAGTAGGACATGAAAAGTTGTGCTTAATTTCATACTTTTCTCTTGGTGAATTTTCAGCAGACACAAACAACTGACGTAGCTTATTTCATGTGGTATCAGCAGACACAAACAACTGACGTAGCTTATTTCATGTGGTATCAGCAAGTATGTTCCTGTGGTATCAATAGTAGTGGGAAGGAGCTTTTCAGTGTTTAAAGCTTTGTTGGCAGACAATACAAACCAGACCACAAGGTCTTTTATATTTGAACATGCCCCCTAATATAACCAATGGACCCTGTGCCTAGGTTGACCGACGCTCGCCTCGCCAAAATGAAGCACAATTATATTTCTTAAAAAGTTGTTTGTTTTTTTTTTTTTTATTTTGAAAACCTGCACATAGTTTCTGTCAAGAATGATAATTTAGGTGTTGTATGAACTATACATTTATGACACCTGAGCTCCACATGGAACTTTAGTATTATGATGTTTGCATCAGATGGAGATGGATGGATGAGATTACACGGACTGATTTATTTATTACAGCTCGATTTTAGACATATGCATAGTAATGATATTAGTGGTTGTGTTTGTGAAAATGGTACGCAACTTGTATGCCTGTGACGTCACCGAGACTTGTAGAGCACCGTGCGGTGCGAAAGACAAGGAAGGGAGGAAGCTAATATGGAAAAAAACCAGTGCTATATGTATATTTGGCAGTTTATAGAAATAGACCTGGAATGCGGGATCTGAGGAATGTTATGCCACGATTGTTGACGTGACCTGGAATTTTGGGTCTGAGCCATGTTATACCACGAATGTTGTTTGCCAGGAACATTCATTGCTGAACATTCATTGTTATGTTAACATTAAATCGTTACAAATTTTCGAGGTGACTGTCTTCTTGATTCCCTTTCATGAAAGCTGGCAGTTGTATGTGTTACCTCTAGAGAACGAGACAAAGGACAAAGTGTGGTAGACACAGTCCATACTTGTGTCCTTGATAGTTTGCATTGTGCGTTGTAATACTTAATTCATTAAATTAAAAAATTTCAGTTTGCCATAGAAACTGTAAAAGTATTCCGTTGTTATTTCATGCCTTTTATGTGTTTTTTTAATAAGGAATTATTTTGTTAATAAAAATTAAATTTTGAGTTTGGCAGAGAAACTGTGAAAATTATAAATTGCATCTGTAAGGTATCTCTCTTTCTCTGTGTGTGTGTGTGTGTGTGTGTGTGCGCGCGCGCGTACGTGCGTGCACGTGTGTGTCTGTCTTATATGCATGTTTTTGGTTAATAGACTTTCAGTTTGACACAGAAAATGTAAAAAAAAATGAACTTGTGTTTATATGTCTTCTCCCTGTTTTGCTTTATTGAGCTTTGTGTGAGCAAAGTATTAAGAAGATTGAGCCCTGAGCTTGACATTTCCAGTCATCAATCTTCTCTCTGAACTTCTTGTTGAAGTTGTAGTAAATGAAAAAGTTGATGGCACAAGTGAACACATCAATGACAAGTCTGAATTTGTAACTGATCAAATACAGTTCTGTATACTGCTTATCAGCATCAAAGCTAGGTATGGCCATTCTAACAAATGCAATTGCAATTTTGGGAGTATTGCATACAACATAACAAGTTGAAATCAGAATAATTTGCTGCAGAACTTGATAATTAGCAAAAGACATCTTGTTTCCTAATGATTGGATGTTGTGAGCTGGGTTCATCCTGCGGAACTTGGCCGCTTGGTACAGTTTAATGGTCATGATGATGAGACAAGCCATGACGATCACCTGGGTGATGATAGTTATTGCTGTATCAACAAGGGCAGACTTAACGTCTTGGGCTGTATACCTGGCAGCCGACAGAAACAGAGTTGTCCTGGTTGTGTTGGTCTTGTTATCAAACATCATCGCTGTCTCAAAGCTGATCAGAATGGGTAAAAAGATGGCTACAGTAAAGATATCCAGGAATACCAGAGCAGTAATAGTTCGAGTCTTGGTGAAAGTACTTTTAAAGTGGAACGGCATCGCCACACTAGCGCACCTGACAACAGCGATTATTGTAGTAGTTAAGGTTGTACACAGATAAAACATCTCCCACAAATTTGCCAAGTACACTGTAATTAAAACTGGATCTATATCAAAGATTGGAAGTTCCCATAATGCCACTTGCTCACAAGCAAATGAATAGATGCAGATAGCAGCAGATACACAGACAGCAAAATCTGCTAGAGCAAGGTGGAGTAAGGAGATAGACACACCATCTTTGAGGCCCATCTTTGTTAAGATTGTCATGTTCATTATGTTTGTGATTATCCCTCCTGTTGTCAGATAAAGTATACAGACGATAACAAAAATATTTATAATCTTGATTTGCTCCGTGGTCACAAGCTTTGATAGTGAAGTTTGATAGTGCTCGGCCATGGTCAGTGTTGAGAATGTTTCATTCAGCTCGGCCATGGTCAGTGTTGAGAATGTTTCATTCAGCTATCTTGTTATATTGTACCTCACTGTGTTTGTCTGACTGGTCAGACTTACTGCTTGTGTTTAATGTATTCAGAGCAGTAATCAGATATATTTCTTCTTCTTCCTGTCTGTATTTGTGTCTAATCAGTCTGATATGTTTGCCATTCTGTCTGTCTATCAATCTGAGTATCAACAATTGTCTGTCTGTCTACCTAATTATCTACTTGTCTGGTCAGCTGTCTGTCTGCAAGTCTGTCTGTCTTGTTATCTGTGGTATCAGATTTGTAACACAGTCAATCTAAATCACGATATCTTACAACGTATTAGTGAAATCTTGTGGGAACATGCCTTTCATCTGTGAATACAAATGCAATAGCGTACCTCTACACGGCTGTTCAGAATGATCTCATTTAATGGCTTTAAAAAAAATCAATTCTCTACGAGGTTGAATCAGATTGAGATCAATGTCCCTGTAATCTGGAGCGCATGTTATATTACACAGGAAAGTAATTAATAACAAAAGTTTATTTCAGTTATAGATAGGAAAGTGACAAGCCTTGTCTTCTTACTGAGAGAGAGAGAAAGCCTAATTTATTACACTCAATTACACTTTGGGTGTAACCTTGGCTTAATTTACATAGCAATATTCTTGTATTATAATTGCTGTGAGAATGTCATCCAGACATTAACTTGTAATTATCTGTGGCAAAGAACAGCGAAGTAATACACCTCCTTGTTCATTAGTTGACACTCAATGTTTGCCGATTAATTATAAATCTGTTTTATTCCTGGGGTTGTGTCTATAAACATGAATGTCTGCTAATTTATGACACTGTTTTCCTAAAGTTTGCACAGTGCTTTTTGGAAAAGTAAAAAGAATAGTATTGTTTTAAAAACTTGTTTATAGTTTGGCCTTTTTGAAGGAAATATTTTATGATATTTTTTGATTTGATGAATCAAGCTTTATGTTTGATTAGCTGTTGAGAAATTGATTTTTGTGCTAACAGTATAGTAACTGTGGTGTTGTGTTTTAAACACACAAAACCTGAACTGAAAATTACTCCATAATTTGATATGATATTTACACAAGAATATATCCAACATTATTTTTTTTTCATGTACTATAATCTTCGGTATTCCTGAAAGATGGACCAAATTATGTATATTGAACTAATAACTCATTTTACATCAGTCCAATTATGATTCCCTAATCTCTGGTTGAAAAGGTCAGCTAGTTTAGACAAACATTTCCATCAAAAACTGAGGACTATATCAGTTCAGCTCATATGCATAATTGCCCATATGTTACCAGGGCATACCGGGGCAGTATTGAGTAAAAGGACTTATCTACTATCAGCTTTTTTCCCCTGCCAGAATCTGCGATTGGATACCTGGAATATTTAAACACCAAACAAACATGGAGGTACAGCAATGATGGTAAGAGCAAACAAAAACTATAACATTCACATCCTGGCACTGTGAGGATCAAGATGGGATGGAATAGGAAAAAAGAAAATGAACTATAAAAAGAAATAGTTCTGTCCTCTGGACATGAGGAAGGAAAGGCACACATGACAGGGAAGGTAAGGCTGTAAGGCTGTCAGAGCACGTGCTGATGACACTTATACTAATGTCAGAAACCCTCACAACTGCCAGTAACAAATTTAAGATGGATGTCATTCACTGTTACAATTGAACTGATGACAAAGAGATCTGTAAAAAAACAAAACAATTTTATACTAGAATTCAAGGCATCATGAACAGAGAAGTCAAGAAATTACAATCGTGATGGGTGGCCTAAATGTGAAGATAGGAACAAAGCAAGGTGAGTTTTAAAGAGGTCTTGGGGAAGACATGACATTGAGACAGTAAATTGGTTTGGTTTTTAAGGACTATCTTCATTGCACACGGACTACTCCATCAGTGCTCCGATCTCCTCTCTTAGATCGCTCAAGGAGTATCTCAGCACAGTGCACGAACTCCGTAGCATCGGCCAGAATCCCAATGTTTAAGGAATCACACATTCTATAAATATTTTTGTGGTGGGTAGGTTTCTAATTTTTAAATTTTGCCAGGGCAGCGGCCTGATAGGCCTACTCTTTACGATTTCCAACTGCCGTGGGATTTTTAACTTGTGCAACTTACACACGGGACCTCCTTTTTTTTCGCCCTTATCCGAGAAGGCTAGGTATCCGATCTCACTACCCAGGAAACCAGGGGGGAGTATGACATCATTAGGACCACTGGTTCTGAAAAAAATTTCCATAAATTTTGTTCCCTCAACTCGGAAATCGAACCTGGTACCTCTAGAACTCAAGGCAGATGCCATACCTCTTAGCCACTCCGACCCCCAGCAGACAGTAAATTAAACTGGAGAAATATTCATAAACTATTGTGCTTTAGATCAGCATGTAGTAGGAGCAAGCATGTTTCCATATTAAAGAATACACAATGCAACATGTTTATCACCAGACAACACAACAGAAAATCACTTTGATTATATATACATAAAAAAGAAGCTCAAATTAATCAGTGCATGATGTCAAGGTATGTAGAGTAGCAGACATGGCATCAGATCACCATCTTCTGTGCTACCGGTTAACCCTGATAAACCACATATGGAAGAAATAAAGAGTGCTATGAAAGATTGAAGAGGTGGAAAAGCATCTGGTCCACATGGCATTCCAGCAGAGGCCATCAAAGCAGATATTGATACCTCTTCAGAGATATTATACAAATTAATTAGGTAATTAGTGTGGATTCTGAGCTGGTAGATCAACAACAGACATGATCTTTTCTCTCTGCCAGCTTCAGGAAAAATCAAGAGAGCAGAAAACATTTATATATAAATCACCTTTATAGACCTCACAAAGGCATTTGACCTGGTTAGTAAGGATGGACTCTTCAAAATCGTCCTGAAAACAGGCTGCCCCACTAAATTGCTGGAAATAATAAAGTCATTCCATGAAGACATGAAGGAGAACAGTCCAATATGCTGGAAGCACATCACAACCTTTTGACATTCACAGGCGGCGTTAAACAAGGCTGCACCCTGGCTCTGACTCTCTTCAGGATCTTTTTTGCCTTACTCTTGAAACATGCATTAGGAGATGCAACTGAAGGAATATGCCTTCACACTAGGTCAGATGACCGACTGTTTAACCTTGCAAGGCTGAAGGCAAAAACAAACATCAGAAGGGTCACTATAAGAGACTTGTTATTCGCTGATGACGCTGCAATCGTCACTCAAAGTAAGCAGGAGCTTCAGAGCTTGATGAATCGCTTCACCCAAGCATGCAAGGGCTTTGGCCTCACAATAAGTCTAAAGAAAACAAATGTACTGGGTCAGGATGTGAATACTGCACCAGTTATCACTATCGATAACTATGAATTGGCAATGGTGCACCACTTCAGATACCAGAGGTCTACCATCAGCGACAAACTCTCTCTAGACACAGAAATTGACAGCCACATTACAAAGCTACAGCCATCTTTGCGTGTTTGAGGACACTCCAAACTCACAACGAAGACCAAAGCTGCGGAATATAACGCCTGCGTCACCAGCACACTTCTATATGGCAGCGAGACATGGACAACCTATGCTAAGCAAGAAAGAAGGCCCAATACCTTCCATATACTGTGTCTACGCCACGATATTTCGTGGAAGGACAAAGTGACAAACATCGATGTGTTGTCACATGCTGGCCTTCAAAGCATGTATACACTGCTTAGACAGCGCAGACTATGTTGGCTTGGCCATGTCCGCCGCATGGGAGATGGACGCATCCCGAAACACATCTTTTATTAGTAGATGGCAAAAGAACCATTGGGCGACCGCAGCTGAGGTTCAAAGATGTGCAAGAGAGACATGAGGTCACTGGACATAGCTGCCGATCACACCAAGTCGTGATGATCTCTATGGCGCCACCTCAGATTAGACGAAAAGAAGCTCTCATGGCAAGCAGAAGTGAGGAGAAAACATCAAAAAGAACGCCAGGGAAAAAAATGCAGCTGAGAGTTGTCACCTCAGGGGCACATTCCCATAGTTATGACTGAAGGGGCACATTACCATAGTCAGTTATGACTGAAGGGGCACATTCCCATAGTCAGTTACGACTGGAGGGGCACATTCCCATAGTCAGTTATGACTGAAGGGGCACATTCCCATAGTCAGTTACGACTGGAGGGGCACATTCCCATAGTCAGTTATGACTGAAGGGGCACATTCCCATAGTCAGTTATGACTGGAGGGGCACATTCCCATAGTCAGTTTTGACTGAAGGGCACATTCCCATAGCCAGTTATGACTGGAGGGGCACATTCCATAGTCAGTTATGACTGGAGTGGCTATCATTCCCGTAGTCAGTTATGACTGGAGGGGCTATCATTATTAATATACTAGGTAGTCTAAAAGAGAGAAGCAATACCAGCAGAATGGAAGGCAGGTAATTTGATCAAGGTGCCTAAGTAGGGAGATTTACAAGCGTGCAAAAATTACAGAGGAATAATGTTACTATCAGTGTCAGGAAAAATATTAAAGAGGATCATTCAAGCATGTTTTAGGCTAAACAGATCCTGTATAGATCAAATAGCCACACTACATTACAGTTAAACAAAGTTTAGAATTGAACTCACCTCTTCAGAAATGAACTTCTTTAAAAGGAATTTGACAGTGTAACAGAGAATCACTTTAGAAACTCATGAGGTATTGCAGAGTACCCCTTGAAAATCATTAATCTAAAAAGAAAACATACAAAGACATGAAGTGTCTAATTCTTCATGAAGGACAGCTTACAGAATCATTGGGAGATGACAACTGGGATACAGCAGGGAAGCCTCATGTCGCCATTTCTCTTCTTACTGGCTGTAGGTTAGGTTATGAAAACAGCATCAGCCAACAGAAATGGAAGTAAAACACAGCTTCACAGTCTAGACTTTGCCACTGATCTGGAACTTTTGTCCGATAATTGTAAGCAGATACAAGGAGGAGGGGGAAGATCTAATTCAAGCACTGTCGGTCGTGAGAAGATGCATCACTTAATTTGGGCTAATTCAAACAAAACATAACGATTCTTTCAAAATGACCAAAACAGGTTTCTGTTGCACGAAATGCCAGGTGTATTTGTTCTCTTGCCAGGATGCCACCAGCTGGAATGATTATCACTTGAAGAAAAAAATACTGAAGAAAGAATAGCTCATTGATTAAGTTTTGAAGACTGTCTTCTAAAATCAGTGTGACTGGGGAAGTGTTGTACATCACTAGGAGCAGAAGTTCTACAGTCATATTATTTTGCCTGCCACATCCAGCATAGTGCATGACATTGACTATTATGACAGATATATTACTTGGTATGATTTTTAGTGTCAGTGGCCAGCATTCTTCATGGAAATCAACACTGTTTGTAGCCACTAAAGTGGTCATTGATGTCAAAGGGATAGTTCCTAACGAAATCGTAGTTTAGTCCTGGAGCCTTGGTGAAAGAGTTAGTGAGTGAAATTGGAGCATCGGGCTCAAATAGTCAAACAAGGATGTGCACTTTTGATAGACTGACATTTCAATATTTTTTTGTGCACATTTGAAATATTAACATTAAATTTATATAGAGGTACATTAGATAGAATAACATTAAATTTGTAGGGGTACATTTGATAGATTGACGTTAAATTTGTATGGGGGTACATTAAATTTGTAGGGTACATTAGATAGATTGACATTAAATTTGTAGGGGTACATTAGATAGATTGACATTAAATTTGTAGTGGTACATTTGATAGACTGACATTAAATTTGTAGGGGTACATTCGATATATTGACATTAAATTTATATGGGGGTACATTTGATATATTGACATCACACATTGATGTGTACATCTGATAGTTTGACATGAAATATTGATGTGTACAATCTGATAGTTTGATATGAAATATTGATGTGTACATCTCATAGTTTAATATGAAATATTGATGTGTACATCTGATAGTTTTGTGACAGTGCGAAGACGATGTGTGAAGAAGAATGGTATTACTGGTGGGGTTCGTGTGTAATGTTGTCATCACTCTCTCTGGCCTACTTTCACATGTGTCCCGCAGTCACAGAAAAACTCTTGATGATAGGGGTCCCACTTTTATTAATGAAACCCTATCAGGTAGCATATGAATCATACAGAAAACAATGTTGTTCACAAGTTTGCTTTGTAGGTAATTCCTATACAACACCATATAACCAAGCTATTTATGTATTCTCTACGTAACACCATATAACCCAGCACAGACTGCTGGACTCTCTCAATGTCGTTAGCTCTCTTAGCACAGACTCAACTATGCAACAGCCCGAACATCACTTGGTTATCGTACGAGGGCGCGTTTTGCACAAGATGACGATCTGGCTACTTCTCAGCTCTGACTGAAGCCTTCAACTCTTTTAGTTTAAATTTTACCTATTCTCCCCGGTACCTTATGATCGCCACGTCAAAATGTCAGGCAAAGCTCCGTCCATCCCTTTAAGGAGCAAATCAGGATTCATATGCTCAGTTTAGATGACATGAGATCACAATTAATAAAGATTATCTTCCTAAACGTACACAATTCAAGGTCCGCCCACTAGTGGTTACATTCCCACGATGTCTCTTGCCTGGAGTCACACCTCTCACGGTTTTGTGCTCAACAAGGTGTGTTCCTCTGGTGTCAGACAGCGCCGAGATGTCTAAAACCAAGGGCCGTCTCTCATTACATCTTCTGCGTCTCACACGTTTGTCTTCCTTTAATATGACAAAGGTATGTTTCGTTTAGATCTCCCATTCCCGTGTGAGAATGCCAACATGAGTACAAATATACACCGTAGACTAGATCGACAACTATTACTCAGTCTAAAATTACACCTTTCTGGCCACACGGTCACAGTAACAAAGAATTTCAGTTTGGCACAGTAACAGCAAGACGGTAAATTATATTTGTTAGATTCTTTTTGTTTTGCTTTATTTGTAATATTTTGTTGGTTAAACGTTTGATTACGAGAACTAAAAGAGAGAAAACCGGACTGATTCTAAAGGCGACGAGCTGAAACGGACTACGGACTACGACTTATGGGACCTGGAACACAAGAAGTATAAATGGGAAAGAAGAGGAGCTGGTGGAAGAGATGAGGAAAGCAAATCTAGAAATCCTGGCTATAACGGAAACAAAGACAAAAGGACAAGGAATCATGGATCTCGATGGCAACACGCTGCTCTACAGTGGTGTACCCACATCTGAAAGAGCTAAAGAGGGCGTGGGTTGCATTGTGGCCAAAAACCAAAAAGATAGTATCAAGGGATGGGATTTGTCTCGGAGCGCATTATTGTTGTAAATCTAAAAGAAGGAAAAACCATAGTCAACCTGGTCATAGTGTATGGGCCAAATGAGGATGAGAGAGCAGAGGTCAAGAAGGAATTCTTCGAGCTGCTTCAAAGAACAGTGGATGACTGCCTAGATGAAATTATCATGCTCCGAGACTTCAATGCCAGAGTTGGAAATGACCATGCTAGATGGGGTGGAGTTATCGGAAGATATGGAGAAGATACTCTCAATGACAATGGAAAGCGACTCCTTAGATTCTGCAGTGAGCAGAATCTGAACATTACAAACACAAAGCTCCCCCAAAAGCGCATACATGCATAGACTAGATATGAACCAACAAAGAATGAGAAGTCAGTGATCAACTATGCCGTTGTTAGGAGGAGCTCATTCAAATATGAACGGGGTGCTAGAGTCTCGAGGGGGCCAGAGATTGGAAGTGATCACTACCTGCTTAAAATCAAAAGAACAGCTGAAAGAGTTGCTCAGCCTAGGAACTGCCCAACATCACGCAAGAAACTAAGTAAACGAACGGGAGAAATGAGCATTAAGACCTACAAGCTGAGAGAGCCAGAAATTAAGACCAGATATCAGGGGCTTATTGCTACAGCGGTGAGCAACACAGAAGAACGACCTGATGTCTTGGAAACCCTCTGGCTTAAATTCAAGGACATCATAAAGACAGCTGCTGCAGAAGCATGTGGTGAAGTCCGACTTGGGAACAAGAGAAAGAGGACACCTTGGTGGACAGAGGAAGTCAAAGAGAAAATAAAAGAGAAGAAAATGGCATGGAAACAATACTTAGGAGCTAAAAACACAGCAGGACAAATGGAGAAATGTAGAGAATATGTGACACTCAGAACAGAAGCAAAGAACAAGGTGCTAGCAGCAAAACAGAAGTCCTGGGAAGAATTTGGAGAAAAGCTAGAAAAAAGATGCGCAAGAAAACCAGAAATTGTTCTATAAGACCTTAAAGAACATGAGGAAGGAAAAACAATGCCCTCTCAAATTTATAAAGGACAAGCAAGGCAAATTGCTTACTGCCACAAAGGAAGTAATGGAAAGATGGAAAGAATATTTCTCAGAACTCCTGGATGGTGAGCATGGTGAAGCATCAGAAATGATAAACACTAGCACAGAAGAGAAAACCAATGATGGTGAAGATGACATAAAGATGGAAGAACTGAAGGCAGCACTGGAGAAAATCAAGATGGGCAAGGCAGCAGGGCATGATGGTATAACACCAGAAATGGTTAAGTATATGGGAGCATCAGGCGACCTATTACTCTTAAGGGTCCTACAGGCAGCGTGGTGCAACAAGACCATACCAAAAAAATTGGGAGATTGCCATCATAACACCAATTTTCAAAAAGGGTGACAATCGACAATGTGGAAACCATAGAGGCATATCTATTCTCAGTGTCCCTGGTAAAATCTATTCTAGAATCCTAGAGTAGAGACTCCGACGCCTAGCTGAGCCACAATTGGATGAGGTCCAGTGCGGATTCCGAGCAAACCGAAGTACACAAGATCTAATCTTCACACTCAGACAGCTGAGTGAAAAACCCCTTGAGTATAAGAGTGAGATCCATCTTTGTTTTATAGATCTGGAAAAGGCGTTTGACAGTGTCCCCTTTAGCAAACTTTGGGGCTGTTTGGCAAGGAAGAACATTCCAGCACCTCTGATTCATGCTATACAGAGCTTCTACAAGTCTTGTAGAAATTATGTGAGGACAGTGTGACGTACGTCTAGTTTGACAAGTGAATTTTCCCTGATATGATGGATGATTTAAAGGGACCTTTAGCTTTTCATAACATTAGAACCCCTGAACATTTGTTGTAACTTTTCGTTTGCCAGAACGCATTCCACCGGGACTCATGTAGGATACAGCGACGAGATCAAAGAGACAGACCGAGGGATCTTAGGGGAGACTATCGGCGCTATCAAAGACAGTAGTTTTCCCTGATACGAGACGCAGTTGCTTGCCGCTAATTTCGCGTCTCGGTGTCAATCGAGGAACCGAGCGAACGGGGGAAAGCGAAACGGGCAGCAGCGAGCGGATACGAAGACCAGGGGGCGGCTTCTTCTCTTGATTTGGCGGTCAGATCCCCAAAAGTTCGTGAGATCAAATAAGTTGTCAAGTTTATCATGTCCCACTCAACTTACATTCCATTTTAGCTAAATAGACCATGAAGAACTAGACACGTTATCACTCGCTGGCCAGACCTTTACAGAAGCACTAGCTTTATTGAAATCTTGTTATAGATTTTCCCCTGGATTTTATATATATCTTTGCAGTGATTTCTAATTCTGTGCAAAGCGGTAAAATATATATTGTGTAAAGTGATCAGTGGTCTAGTCATTCTATTTCAAGGGATTTTGTGTTAATTTAAATCTATTTAATTAAACCATCTCAAGAGTTCCAGTTTTAAATATAATGATCTATCTATTATATTATTTCAAAAGATAATTGATGCTTAAATTAACTTTTAAAGTCGCGAAGGAATTTATAATTAATAAATTCAGTTAAGTCCTAGTTTATAGATGTGTGTTTTTAACCACTAGAACTCGCGCAGTGTTTATTAAATACATAATTAAATACGCGAGCATATATATAATAGGCTTAACGGGAAATTCATCGCGCTTCAGAAGGTTATTTGTTTTCGGTATATTTCATGTCTTTTTTTCTTTCATACAGAGTGATCGTAACCTGTGCGATCCCAGCATTAAGAAAGCAATAAAGAAATCAATCTAAGCAAAGCAAAGCATAAACAGTGTGTAGAGTTCCCCTGACGCAGAACTTGTTGAGACTGTGTAAAATTTTAATCTTTGAGGCGATTCTATGTTTGGAATTCCGCTATCTAACTTATAGCAAAGAAAGCACACCCAAAGACAAATTTAACGCACCATCAAACAACTTAAGTCGTAACGGGAAGAAGAACACTGGCCCGAGCTTTGTTAGTTTACTGACACAGAGAGATAATTCATAATTTCCTGAACAGTGATGTGACTAGTTTTCTCACTGGACTTAAACCATACCTCACGGATAAAGTGTACCAGCACGCGTAAGAATTTTATTATCCGCGGCATAGTCAAATAGACCACACCATCCTCACCCTGGTATCAGAGACCGTGCCCTCCCATAGAAACTGTTATTAAGAAAAGAGACACAACTACAGATTCATTTTCCAGCGATTACGGGACCCTTTTATGTGCTGACCGCCTACCCGATAATCTGGGGCTAGAACTTGAACAAACACTCATACATTTAGTTGAGGTGTAACTGCTGTTGTGTTATTCTATGGAGTGCAAGATTTTTTTTCACAATCGGTAAGTGAGAGCAAGATGAGTGAAGGCCTTTGCTAGCGCGTGTATGAATGACAGGAAATTAATTCTTTTGTGTGACCATTTTGTTAACTTGCTTACCTGGTAACATATATCTTTTCTGTATACCCTACATTGTTCCTTTAAGTGGGATAGTTGATAATTTGTTAACTCTGTTTAAAACCACCTCCTTTCCATTTGCTTAGTAAAGGGAAGAACAGCTGGGAAGAACAGGTTTTTTTTTCTATCACCTATACCTAATTTTGTAACACCTCTTTCAGAGTAATTAACTTCACTGTTAGGTTAACGTACCTATGTTCCTGATATTATCTATCTTTGGACTGGGTTTGTCTTTGTCTAATAAGCGGGAAGGGCTTAGTCGATACCAATCTTCTTCACCCCTTCCAAACTTGTTATTTGCATTTGTGTACTTATGATAATTTATGTAATATCTGATATTTTTAGTGATTGATGTTTAAAGTGAATAAAATCACATAAACTCATTTAGTTCTGTGTGTTGGATATACCCAAAGCCCAACATTTCCCCTATTCGTTTAATATAGTTTGTATCAACGTCGTGTGTGTGTTTGAAAACACCGAATCGGTGTGCGCGCAGATGCGAGTCTGGAAAACTGGCAAATAATTGTTTGACCAGGAGAGTGAAAGAGAAGATTGAGAGACACGATTTGTCGTAAATAAGTCTGTCTTTACTCTCCTCCAGCACGCTGTGAAGTAACTATTAAAATCTCTACATTTTCTATCACTGAGCTTTCCATCATCATTTTCCACTCTAAACCGGACCACTATTTCTACGACTCTTTTCTCTCAAAATAAATTTACGACAGACAGCAAACCATAAGTCAGAAGAGTTCAGGACCACCACTGGTGTAAGACAAGGTGATATCCTGTCACCTTATCTTTTCATACTCCTCATGGACTGCAAGGAGAGAACAAGAAAGTATTCAGTGGGGTACTGGAAGATGAGACAGGTCTGTATTTCAGAGCTGGCATTTGCTGATGATGTTGCCCTGATTGCTAAATCAGAGGCACATCTCCAATCCAACCTGCAAGTCTGGAAGGAAGAGCTGGAGAAGAGAGGGATGGTCATAAGCAGCTCTAAAACAAAATTCATGGTGATATCACGAGAAGAAAGAAGACATCAGATTAAGCTGGGAGAACAGGTCCTGGAGCAGGTCAACCACTTTAAATATCTCGGAGCTATTATAGACCGAAAGGGGGGCATCAAAGAAGAGTTGGCCACTCGAAAAGCAGCAGCTGGGAGACTTTTTCAGGCCATAAATCGAGGATTCCTCAGCAAGAGAGAGGTTGGTAAGAAAGCGAACATGGCTTTATACCGCTCCACCTATGTCCCAGTCTTGACATATGGATGCGAGTCATGGGCAATGACTACAACCCACAAAAGCCCAATCCAAACCTCAGAAATGAGGTACCTGAGGAAGGTGGTTGAAGTAACAAGAAGAGACATGGTCCGCAACCAGACGATAAGTCAAGGCCTAAAATCCTACCCCCTGCAGATCCAACTAGAACAGTCCCAATTAAGATGGTTTGGCCATGTCTGCAGAATGGGAGAAGATCGGCTACCATGACAAGCATGGGAAACAAAGAGCCAGGGATCCAGACCCCCAGGACGACCCAGAGTCTGCTGGAAGGACAACATTAGACAATCTTTGAAGGACCGAGGACTAAAATGGAACCAGGCCAGGAGGAAGACAGCCGATAGGATAGTCTGTCGCTCTCTCTTCCAAATCTCTACACCTCACGGTAGAAGGGGAACGACTAGGTAAGTAAGTAAATTATATTTGTTAGATTCTTTTTGGTTTGCTTTATTGGTAATATTTTGTTGGTTAGTAACAAAGAATTTCAGTTTGGCACAGTAACAACAAGACAGTAAATTATATTTGCTAGGTTCTTTTTGTTTTGTTTTATGCCTTTCATTTTCTTATTTTAATAATACAAAATAATGTTAGTTTGGCTCGGAAACTAAAAAAGAAACTTGTTTTTTTTTAGGTCATTTTTTATGTATTTTGTGGGGCCTTTGTTGTTGTTTTTTTTTTTTTGGTTTTTTTTTTTGGGGGGGGGGGGGGGGGGGGGGGGGGGGGGGGGGAAAGGGGGGGGGGGGGAAGGGGGGGGAGGGGGGGGGGGGTGTTTGGGTCATAAATGCATTGTATAGGTCATTTTCTTGCAATTTTTAGGTCATTAAAATCCTAGCCCTAGTAATTACAATAATTGATGTGCCTGATAAGCCTGCTATAGCATACTTTTATTTTAATAAGAGTTATGGCGACGCGCGTCCGGTTCAACCTAGACATCGATTCCGTCGGTTACATCATGACGCATGTCTAAATATAAATGACCCTGTGGTCTTGATTGTGCTGGCACTGATAAGCAGATACTGAATAAGGACAAATAAAAAGACACCAAACTCTGGACGAAGATCGGCTTACAGCAACTTTTGAGATAACAACTAAAACGTGACAGCGATATCTTTTGTCATCTTTCTGTTCTTACTGCTATAGACTGGAAGATGACAACTTCGGCATCAGCCAATGGAAATGGTGTTCAACAGATTGATGGTCTAGATTTTGTCGATGACCAGGCTTTTCTGCCCCATCACTGAAACCCGACGCAAGGCACAATGAGAACACTTGATGAGAGGTTACAGCAACTAGATTTGTAAATCCACAGAGGAAAAATAATGACATTGACAATAAATCCATGGACATGATAGACACATTGGACATAGACAGACACCCCTCCACGATGTTGACATCATACACATATGCTGACAGCACCATAAATAATACACATGTGCTTTCAGCACCATAGACATAGTTAACAGAATGGACAATGATGTCAAAGTAGTGATATATAATGCAGAATGGGGCTTTAGTTGTCTTAGGAAATTAATAGACACTAATGGACATCAAGCTCAACACAAACCAATGAAACAGGAGATCCCTAGCATTCGATGTGGAAGTGGTATACCTAAACTGGCCTAACTTGGCTAACATCAGAGTCAAAGGTCATGGTAGTCTCAGAGCATATACTGCCGTACAGAACTCAAGTGTTAGAGACCTCTCCTGTATTATGTCTCGGCTGAGGTGACTTCAACAGTTCCCTTCCTTGCTGCTGTGGCCATTCATTACTCATAGCAGAGTCAGGTACCCATTTTTACAGCTGGATAGAATTAAGCGTAACGCGGTCTGATTTCCCTTTGCCTCGAGAAGCAAGCGCTTTAGACACCCTACCACTCAAGATTAGAGTACGCAGTAATAAATATTCTTATTTGTTTACACGATTTAAAAATAAGATTGTAAAATAAAAATACACACATACAAGAACTCTTGTTATCTGAAATATGTTGCATATGTATGTGTGTATACTACGTTCGTCGCTACTCCACGTGGCTACCAACCATTTCCTCACACACACACAGAATACAAACACGTAATTTAATCAGTGATATATAAATATATATTTATGTGTGTGTGTGTGTCATACTAAGAAATTTCGTGATGAATTTTTTACTTTCATGCAGTCCCCTCAGATCTGATGTCAATAAAAATGTTGCCGCTTCTGGAAACTTTCGTACCAACTTCGTTCAGCCATTTGTCAGGTTTTCTGATACCTAATGAGTGAAAGTATTGGCCGCCCAATCGCTTGTTGAAATAAGGATCACGTGGTTTTGTCTGCACGTATTCTCGATCCCATTCAGACGTTGTTTTGTCACGGAAAATATGAACAGCGAATATGGTGGCGCTTGCATCTACAACCAGGTGGCCTAAAGCCATTGACCTTGACACCAATGGAGAGGTCAAGTATTTATCATCCACAATCAAATCTGGGATGTCAGAAAAGTTTACTTGCGAGTAGAAGAAATACACAAGAGAATCCTTCCTGTCCATCCAAGAGTGACCTTCTGTTGTGTTGACAACCTCACTTATGTGCTGAAGGTCATTCATATCTCCTGCACGACTAGCTCTGAGAGCTCGGCCATACACCAGAACTGGTCTGACAGAAGGATGGCTTTGTGAATTCTTTTGTCCATTCCAGTTTAAGTGACTCCGATTGCCAGTATATTTGTCAATATAAATCTCTTTTAACTTCAAGAGAGTTTCCACTAAAGAAGCGTCAAAAATGGTCGTTGACCTAACATAACCGTAAAACGTGGAGTTAAACTGTGTGGCAATAGTGCTGGCCATAGTTTTGAATACGGGAACCCCTAGAGAGCTATCACTTGAAATAGGAAGACATGGCCAATCAAAGGAATTAGCGAGTGCCATATTCATACGACTATCAGAGAACAGTACAGGCTGAACAATTGGCCGGAGCAGGTCCCAGTTTTGAAAGAGAAGGCGCCGCCTAAGTTTGTCGACATCTGTAAGAGGATCTGGTAGCCATGTGAATAACGTCAATAATGGAGGTTGAAGGCCGAGTTGAATGTCATTAAATAAACTCATCAGACGCGGGCAGAAGGAAGGGTCAACTTGACGGTGAACCCCTTGTGGCGTGAATGTCTTCTCATAACAGAACCTGTGAGTGACAAAGTGCCGGGTAAAACTATCACTCATGTTTCCTGTCAGCCATGTTTCCTCCTCTTCCAAGTTGTCCAAGGAAGTTTCTTTATTCAGTAAGCGTCCTAGCTCGCTGGTTAAAGTCGTCAGTCCAAAACCTTGTAATATGCTTAATTCATTTGAAATTAGTCTCGCGAATCTTGACATTGATTGGTTAGAAATGATGGGTTGTCCTACTTCTGAGTCTGTGGTCTGTTCAGGAGTTCTGATAAGCATAATAAAATCTTTCAGCTGGTTTAGAGCAGTTTTTCTGGACGTAACGCCTCTTTCTAACTGGTTTAATGGAAATGTCTCTGACTGAGAGTCCAAGATGAGCTTCTGGATGACTCTGACAAGCAGACTTGAAACGAACAGGAAAAGTAAGAAAGCGATCCAGGAAGTTGTGAATTTTGACAGCATCCGGTTCAGAGTTCGTTCTGTAAGCTTCCTGTGAAATCTGAAATGACAGATAACATTAGGAATAATGTATAACACACGAGATAACATTAGAGATAATTGATAACAGAAGATGAAAGTTGACATTAAAGTTAACTTTAATTTTCTGAATTCTAATTTTCTTACAGTGTACGTTTCTCATTCCTTAAATGTGCACACGCACAAAAAGTATTACAAAATGTAACTAGAAACATCACTCTGCCTGAATATTATATACTACTCGTCAAAAGTCAAGGGCCACTTAGAAAAACCTTGGTTGAAACCATAAAACAAATCTGATATAAACGTAATTGGTATCAATCAAAACGGCATTTATTGATTACCAAATTGACATGTCACGTAAAGAAATGGAAACACACATTCAAACGCAATGAAGCTGTGAAGTGTGTCACCCACCTTTTCAAAAGTCACACAATAGATATTGGACAAATAGACATTTCAAAATCGGGTATGACCACCGTTTGCAGCAAGGCATTCAAGACAGCGTAGACGCATTGCGTCCACAAGGGTCCGAAGAGTATCCTGAGGAATAGCTTGCCATTCCTGAAGCAGAAATGCAGTCAGCTGTGCAACATCCATTGGCAGGGGGTGATTTGTTGACAGTCTTCGACCAAGGACATCCCAGAGGTGCTCAATCGGAGAAAGGTCAGGTGAATGAGCTGGCCACGCAATCCTGATGATCTCATGTTGCTGAATAAACTCATTCACAACACGAGCTCGATGGGGTCGAGCGTTATCATCTTGGAGGATGGCATTACCACCTATGGCCTTCAGAGCAGGCTGAACAATTGGTCTCAAGATTTCGTTCTGGTATCTTGGGCCGGTCAAGTTGCCTTGGATAATGTAGAGTGGGGTCCTGCCGTGTCTGTAGAAACCTCCCCAGCCCATGACAGAACCTCTACCATAACGATCCACCTCTCGAATTGTATCATCAGTAAATCGCTCTCCTGGTCTTTTCCAAACTCGAATCCTGCCATCATTGAATGACACAAGTCGAAGCGAGATTCATCAGGTGAAGAGAACTTGACTCCATTGTTGCCTTGTCCATCGGATGTGCTCGCAACACCAAGCAACACGAGCTCTGCGATGAGCAGGAGTATCTTGGAGGGATTCTGACTGCATGGACGTCGAGCAGCCAGTCTGAAATTCAATTGTAAACGTCTGCGAATGGTGCTTTGACTGACATTAACGTTTACAGTTGTCTCTGCTGATAATTAGAGTGGAACAAGTCACTGTTCGATGGCGCAGGGCTGACAACATGAGAGGTACCGGTCATCATGTCTATTGGTGCATCTAAGGCGACCTGGCCGGTGGCGATCCTCCACACTTCCTGTGGCCTGAAATCTCTCCAAAATTCTTTGGATAGTAGAGTGTGACTGATAAGTCTCTCTCTAGTTGATAACTCTCTTTTGCTCATCATCATCAGTTGATAAATATAAGCCCACTAGAACATCACCAGAGCTAAATGCTGTGTTGTTGTGTTGCTTGTGGTTTGAGTATGGAATGTCATCTCGACCTACGCAGTGGTGTGTAGACATAGATTGTGAGTATAATTTGCGAATGATAAGAAGAGTTCATGGTGTTGACAAATGGTCTTTTTCTCACACTCATGTATGGCTGGAAGTCATCGACACCAACGACTGTGTACCTTTGCTACAGTTTAATTGGACGTACACACTCGACAGCACGGATAGTGACAAATCACAGGTTGGCATAATACATCATGGTACAGTGGATAAATGCTCTTGCAATGATTCATGGGCACTCATGTAGAATAATAGCATAATGGACTGTCAGTAAACAAGCACTCAGTATTGCCCACATATATATATCATCTGAGTTTACTGACAAAGCACGTCAGATTATAAACAACATTCAAGATGGCTTCTAGACCTAACCTCGTCTAGCGAAGATTCCTTAGAATAATGTTCAGCACATATTTTTCATATAATCATATTGAACCGTTGGTAATGGGTTCTCATGTGTAGCAGTGATCTCTGGACTCATCAAGCGATAATACGGGGCATCCCTTTCTCTTCTTGAAAGTCACAAAATATTTGGATACAAGATGGCTTCTCTCGTGAGCTGTCACTCACGTTTGGATACAGATAATGAATCTGTATTAAAGTTAGTCATTCATTAAATGTTCTCATTGCTCTGTAGATTCTATCATGATACAATTGACTTCATCATACAAGATATAGTGCTGCTAGGAATGAATGTCGTTTTCATCTAGTTAAATATTTCCTCAGACGTACAAATCGTGTCTATCGAGAAACGGTGGCTTAGCAAGAGTTCATAAGAAGTATCTTTTGTTACCTTGGTATCAGAAATATGATTCTGCCATTCCTTGGCAATAAGAATAAACACTGGGGTAAAGCATACACGATAGGTCTAGACGACTATCACTTTCCCCATAAATACTGAGATCACTTTTTCCGGCGACAAGCCGATACACAAAAATCACAGCCCCCTCAGGGCGAAGCCAAATCACACCTCTCTAGCGACACATCCGCCGAACAGCCCTTTGACCTTTCTAGAGGCAAAAGACCATATAGTTCGACTTAGACATGCAAAGATATTCAGATATAAGACAGACTCGTCCTACCCAGACAAACAATACACATAAATTCAGGCCATAGATACACTGAAGCAAGAACAACCTATTTCTACCCAAACAAAGAATAAATCGCAGTAAAACTGGATTCATCCGCGGAGTTCGAATCGAAAGTGGACGACACTCCTTTCAAGGGAAGTAACTCAATAATGACTTTTCCTTAAGCACTAAAAAGTATCTATTTTGTTTACAAAATATTTGCGAACATAACAAGCATACAAATGTATTATATTGTAAGATATCAAAGACTGCACGTAACAGTCTTACCACACCTCCCGGGAAAAAAAAAATGGAACTTTTTTTTTTTTTAAATACATCTAGGAGCAACGTACAATAGGCTCACAACGCATGAATAATGCGCAGATGAAAATATCAGGAATAAATATAACGCCTAATATGAGGCTAAGTCGACTTATGGAGCGACTGGTGAGAATGTATCTCATAAACTGAGAGAAATTATTTCTCTACAAGTAAATTTTTCCAGGAAGGTGTCATCAAAGTATAATACAATTCTGGCAATTACACAATGCCTAAAAAAATTTCATACCATAATTTCGTATTAGATATCTTAAATTTATGATTTATGAAGAAAAATCATCAAAGCACAGCGGTGAATAAACATCAATGAACCGCTAAGTAGTGATACAATCATTATATTATTAAATTACAAATGTGTATCTATCTTGATATAGAAAGGAACTATTATAAACTAGACATATCAAGAAGTCTAAGACCTAATAGTTATGTGGAATCATGTGGGCATCTTGACAGAATGTCTGCCATCACATTATCTGATCCACGAATAGCTCGCACAGAGAAATGAAAAGGTTGAAGAGCAATTGCATATCGAGTAGACCTCGAGCTCTTCAAATTCTTACTCTGTATAGCAGTAAGAGCTTTTTGGTCGGTTTCTACTATGAAATGTGCGCCTAGAAGGAATCTCTGTAGTTTGAGGATCGACCAAACCATAGCTAATAGCTCACGGTCTAAAACTGAATAATTCCTTTCTGCCGCATTAAGTTTTCTGGAAATATACATTACAGGATGCAGAGTTCCAGAGTACTCTTGCATTAGTGCCGCTCCAATCCCAGTGGATGAAGCATCACTACGAAGAACAAATGTCTTATCTTTAGTAGGTAACACTAAAATAGGTGGTGTTGAAAACAATGTTTTAATCTTATCCAAAGAGCATTGGCATTCCTGAGACCAGTGGACCATATTAGGCGAACCTTTCTTTAAAAGTGTAGAAAGAGGTGCCATGATAGAGGATAGATTCTGAATGAATCTGCCATAAAATTGAATAAGACCTAACAGACTTCTCACCTGTTTTTTAGTCTTAGGGATAGAGATGTTAAGTATCTTACTAGTATTATGGTCCTCTGTCTTTAGGAAACCATGACCAACTCGGTGGCCTAGGAAAGAAATTTCGCTAAAACCAATATAGGCTTTAGAGGGTTTCGCTGTCAGGTTGTGCTCGCGCAAAGTAGACAGCAATTCATCTAACCCTGAATAGTGATCTTCCCAAGTATCGCTGAAAAGACAGATGTCGTCTAGATATGCAATGACATCTGACCGATAAGATAGGATTCGGCGCATCATGCGTACGAATGTAGCTGGTGCGTTCATAAGACCGAAAGGCATAAAATTCCATTGGAACAAACCTCTAGGTTGTGAAGAAGCCGTGAGAGGTTTGGCGCGTTCAGATAAAGGAACTTGCCAATATCCTTTAGACAAATCAAGTTTAGTGAAAAAATGAGATTTGGAGAGTCGAGTAAGTAGCTCTTCCAGTAAAGGCATAGTTCGGCATCGAACTTCGTTACTTGATTCAATTTGCGATAGTCAACGCAAAGACGTATGTTATTGTCTTTTTTCCGAACAATAACCATCGGCGAAGAATATGCAGAGGTGGAATGGTTAAGATTATTTTCAAATCTATCATCTCATCCAACTCTTTCTCGACTTGGGCTTGAAAATGTATAGGTATAGGATAAGGTCTAACCCTAATAGGAGTATGGTCAGTTAGAACAATGTCATGTTCAATGACATGAGTTTGTCCAGGGATGTCAGTGAGTACATCCTGAAATGTTTGCAACATAGTTGAAACTTGTCGCTGTTCTCCTAGAGACAAATCAGGAGAGACAGTAACGTTCTTCCATGATTCACTAGAATGAAGTGGGATCATTGGAAGAGGAAGATTTACATCTGAAAAACTTGTTTCCTCATCCTGTATCACGGACAGTGATGAGTAATGACCAAGTTGTACTGGAGAATTGTCCGTTGCTTGGAAAATGGGTTGCAAATAATCCGGACGTTCATGGAATTCAGTAAGCATATTGATGTGGAAGGTTTTATGCTTCCCATCAATATCGACAATATAGTCGACATCGGAAATTTTCGATATTATATCGTACGGACCTTTCCAAGAAATAAGTAGTCTGTTTTCCCTACAAGGTAGTAATACAAATACTTTGTCACCAGGACAAAGTTGTCGTAAGCATCTCTTCTTATTGGCAAATTGCCTTGCCTTCTGTTTCGCAAATTCAGAAGAAGAAGTTGCTAATTTGCATGCTTCGATAATCTTTTGTCTCAACGCGATGACATATTCGTAGGATGACTTTGTGTCATCGTCAATATTGTCAGCTGTTATGAGATCATGAAGCAACGACATAGGGCCACGCGGACGCGCGCCAAAGACGAGTTCAAAGGGGGAAAATCCTGTATGTTCATTGGGGACCTCTCTGTAAGCGAAGAGGGCCGCAGGTAAAACTCTGTCCCAGTCTTGAGGATGATCCTCAGTTATCTTCCCTAGTAAGTTTTTAAGTGTTCTATTAAGGCGTTCGACCATCCCATTAGACATTGGATGATAGATACTACTTAAAGATCTATCTATCTGCAGAGTAGACATTACTTGAGACATGGTATCTGATATTAGTTGGGTGCCATGGTCTGACAATATCTCTCCGGGGAACCCCAGACGAGAAAATATAAGCAAAAGAGCATCTGCAATATCAGCAGTAGTAATGCTCTTCAGAGGAATAGCCTCTGGCCAACGTGTGCACATATCAACACACGTCAAGATAAACTGATGTCCTCTGGCAGACTTGATCTTAAATGGACCAATAATGTCTATGGCCATTTTTTTAAAACGGCCGAATAGGAATGTCCGCCGCCTGAATGGGTGCAGCATGCCGTGGACCTTTGGATTTAACTTCCTGACATACTTTACAAGATCGACAATAAATCCGTATGTCCTTGTTTACCAATGGCCAAAAGAAAGCCGCAAGGACTCTTGACTTAGTACGGGAAAAAAACCCATGTGTCCAGCACACTGAGAGTCGTGAGCGTGCTGCAAAATTTTAACTCTCAAATTCTTGGGAACCAGGATTTGAGAATGACTTGACGTAATGGAGTCTTGAACCATACGTACAAGTACGCCATTCTTCTTTGTAATCCACGATTTACGACTTGTGTCTTTATTCGGATCACCTTTAGTTGCAAGAATGAAGAATTTCTTCAGAGTGGGATCATCTTCTTGCTGTTTTATAAACGAGTCACGAGAAATTACCAAGGGATCATCTTGGTTATGCACTTCATTATCTTCAGTAGATGAAGTTTGAGGCATATTAAGAGCCTGAGCTCTAGTGACTACAGCGTTAGCAATCTGCATGTTTTGCCTTTCCCCACGCGGAAATTTGTTGCGGAGTGCATTCTTTGACTCCATGAATGCGACCGATGATGAGGTCAGCGATCGGATTCGGAAGAAGACATGCGTGTACATCTCCTGTAAAGAAAGGAGTAGCAATCCTAATGATAGCAGTAGAGTATTTCTCTAATGTGCCGCCAAATGTTACACATTTGACTACTTGTCCAGTGGCACGGGAAGGATCTACGAGTGACTGCCTAACACCAATTGTGGTGCATCCAGAATCAAATAGCACAGAGACTGGATTGTTATTCACTAAACCCTTATGTAAGACAAGAGAACCTCTTCCATCATGCGCGACTGATGCCGGAAGAGCAGGGAGAGGAGGGCCACAGCTTAAAGTAGACACTGTGGTTGGCTCAAATAACGTTTTGCATTGGGGGCACTGAGATGCTCTCCCAAAATCAAAAGCGGCACATGCCATATTACTAGCATCATTATTATCTTTACTCTGTTTATAGGCTTCATGGGACTCTTGTTGTGCAGAGTTTGCCTGAAAATGTGGTTTATTTTTTTTTGTTTTGAGATCTACCTCGGTTATTATCACCTCTGTAGTTATTGTTACCTCTATTGTAACCCCTATTTGGGTTTGAGTCATAGTACCCTTGGTTACCATTATCATATTCATTATAATGAGTATCTCTGTAATTATGATCTTGTTGACTCCAAGACGGATAAACCTGATAGTTTCTATAATTACTTCCTCTACGGAAATTCCTATAATTATGACCACCCCTGTGTCGAGAGCTATCAGGTCGTCTCCAGTTCTTTGAAGAAGAACCCTGAAATGATTGGTTACCTTGGTTTTGATAACTATTATGGTTACCTTTTTTATCAAATCTGTTTTGAGGTCCCTGAATCTGTGTGAATAATTGGGATTGTATGGTGTTGCTGAAGCAACTGGCATACTCTCCTTAATCTTAGTGTTGCCAAAAGTCACGTCGGGGTGTGCAGTGACATATTGGGAACAATATTCTTCCATTTCCTTTAGAGATTTGGGTTTACGCTCATGTATAAATTCAAGGAATGGTTTGTTAACACATGACATAATCTTATCTCTGAGCAACAAATCCATAAGTCCTTCATACGTTTTTTCTGTTTTGGAAAGCTCAATCCAACGATCAACTGTGAGACGTGCCTTTGCAGTGAATTCTGAGATTCTACACCCGTCTCAGGCACCATCGTTTTAAATAAAAGGCGATAGCCTTCCTCACTTAGCTGTTATTTTTTTATCAAAGCCGCCCTAATGACATCATAATTATCCTTATCTGCTTCTCCTACAAGGCATAATCTAGTCAAAGATTCACCTTTCAAGTTTTCTGATAAATGATTAGCGTATTGTGATTTATCCACATTATGTGTACGACAAGAACGTTCAAATCTATCCAGCCAGAATGTAATATCGTCACTGGACTGATTGAACGGTGGAACCTTAACCTTGTATGTAGAAGGTTTACCATTACCACTAGATGCCTGATTAACATTACTCATACTTGTCAATCTCAATTTCTCCAACTCAAATTCATCGTCTATTCTTTGACTTGCTTTTTTCTTTCTTCAGGGGGCATTCTCTGTTCTAATCTCTTTGTTCAGCCTCTGTCTATATCTTTCTGTTGTTCTATGCAAAGCAGTCTTTCTTTCTAATTTCTTATGTGTTCAGCAGCAATATCAGCTTCTCTTTATAATATATTTTGTTCAAGCTTCATATTCTCCTTTCTCTCAACCTGATGCTTGCAGCTTCTTTTGTCTTCAGCAGCAGTCTTAGCTTTCTTTTAATCTATACTTGAAGCCTTGTTTTCATTTTTTGCAATAGCTAATCGCTCTTTTGTCATTATTGGAGCAACAGCCTCATTCTTTTAATTGTTGACCAGACTTATCAACGGGCTTTCCCTTGTTTATATGAAGTATTCTAATGTAGACGATGATGTCTCTAACAATTATTACTCTAATTCACGTTGAACACAATAATAATTACCACAACGTTCTCAATGACTCTTGGATTATTCAGGCACACTATCCACAATCATTCTGTGGGTCCTCAAGCCTTTCAATAAGGTCTTTGTATAGAATAGTAATTTAAAAATCTAGGTGAATGGTTATATACCACTAAATCAAGTGCAGTGCTCATGGCAATTAAGTGTGTCTTCTGAATATACTATATTAAAAACATATGTCACACAGAATACATAAAGTTACTAATAAGACCTGACAATACGAAAAGTTTGCAGAATCAAATAACTAATTAGGGAAGGAAATCAATGAAAGTAATCTCTGACTTCTGCAAGGAATAACAACACAAATGACGTACAGTATATGAATTAAATTGTGAATAGAACTGAAAGATAGATATGGTGATAGACAACATATTACAAACAAAATCAATACAAAACTAAAGAACATGAAATATTACTAAAATACAATAATTACAGTCTCACAGCTAACAAAAATAGCAATAGTTTGTTGAAGCAAATTTCCAATTAAGGAAATTGCCCTAAGAAAGCCCACAACGACCCTCTATGACGTGGATATTCTTGTTGTGAGGACTCGTCCCACCTAACAAACCCCGCTGACTTATAAACTAAATACGATACACGAATAAACATGTAAACATAAATTATATAAATTATGTTGTATGATAGTATGTGTTGCAAAATAGGATCTGGTTTTACAAGTAGGAAAAGTATATTCTTATGAAAATAAATAAACTGCCACTTTATTGAATTACAAATTTTGTATTATATTAAAGTTCAACACATGGCAGAACATAAGAAGATCATCGATGAAAGTAGGGTTCTATGTTCAAACACATTTCAACAACAGGACAGTTTATGGCCTTTAAAAGTATCATCTCGTATGTGAATCTCTGTAAAGTCTAAGCGTAAAAAAAGTCACCAAGCTTGACCTAATACTCATTCACTTTGACAGGTCACGTGACGGAAGGTGTAGTGTTGACAAAGAGCAAAATAAAGTACTGCAGGGTGTCGTATCAGCACAGGAAACGGCTTCTGCTTTCGGTAGTCTGTTGACTTCTTAAGTTCTGCGTGGTCATAACCAGAAAGCTGGTCACCAGTTGATAAGTCTCTATTTAGTGATAACTCTCTTTTGCTATCTTCAGCAGTTGATAAATATAAGCCCACTAGAACATCACCCAGAGCAAAATGCTGTGTGGTTGTGTAGATTTGTGGTTTGAGTATGGAATGTCATTGACCTACGCCAGTGGAGTGTAGAACATAGATTGTCGCTGTATAATATGCGAATGATAAGATTAGAGTTGGTGGTCTGTTGGATCAGAATTGTTCTTTTTCTCAAATCATGTCATGGCTGGAAGTCATCGACCCACAACGATCTGTGTACACTTCTTCTAACAGTTTAATTGGGGACGTACACAATCGACAGCTACGGATTGTGACAAATCACAGGTGGCATAATAATCATGGTACAGTGGATAAATGATTTGCAATGAATCATGGGCCCTCATGATAGAATATTGCATAATGGATGTCAGTAGACAAGACTCAGTATTGCCCATATATATATATATATTATCATTCTGAGTTTACTGTACAAAGCCGTTCAGATTATAACAACATTCAAGATGGTTCTAGACTAACCTCGTCTAGCGAAGATTCTTAGAATAATGTTCAGACATGATTTTTATATCATCATATTG
>JAMPIV010012034.1:0-27500 GCA_024509875.1 Oreohelix idahoensis
ATAAGACGTGTCCTTTGTATTCATGCAGTGTCGGGCATGGAGTGCCACACAGATTTTGTATTATAATTAATGATGGACATGCGGTCAGTCCCAATGTTATGATTTGGAAGAAGAATGCTACAGGTTAGTAAGTGACTAAACCTAAGTCGAGATAGATTTATACTTATTGACGAACGCATAATCTCACTGTCGGTCGCTGGGATCACCAGCCACGCGTGCATACAGTTATGTCGTTCTGTCTATTTGTTATTTTGACAAGGACTGAATTGAAGATAAATCATAATTCAAGGAAGGAACAGAACTTTATATTATATTTATGCTTTATGACAAGCATTGTTTGAAATATTGTCTATAATCTTCTATGTAATAATTACATGTGGACTCATAAAGGACTTATCCCATTATTTAATATCATTAGTTTATCCGTCAGTATAATGGATACAAAGCTTTACACCACCACTTGCGAAATTAACCATCTATCAGCACGATGCTCTATAATGATCATGATTGACTAACTCTCCCCGCAATAACATAACACCCAACCTTGCAACGAGAAAACCGTTGGGCCCTTACGCCACAACAAGAAGAGGCGTACCGCCACAACTAGAAATAAAAAACCGCTACAAAATGGTTGGCCAGTGTGGGGAGCGAAATAAGAACGAAGAAAAAAAAAATTTCTTATTTACAAACTGATAGACTGTTTATCATTACAAGAAACTATTCAAGTCACATGATTCCGAACATGACGTGGCTTGTGTAACTATGCAAATCAGTGACGTCACAATATTCTGTGTACAAGCCAACGATCGAAGGACGAAGCCAGCTCACCTACTGTTTCATTGAAGAATACAACTTCTCGATAGACCAAATGATTGAAAAGACATTATTTGCCAACAAGGAGCAAACAGTCCTATACACTAGTCTAGTCCGTTGGTGAAGATCGCATCGGACGACGGGTTAAAAGATAAGTCTCATTTCGTGACTGTTGTCATTGAGAAGAAACATTACTGAGTCTAGTTCACATTTGCAGGCATGTCCATTCTATATGTTATATATGTACATTATATCTGTTTTCATTGTTTGTGCTGTGCCTAATTCGTGGGAGGTTGGAGCGGCGATTCGGAATGAATAAATATGGCTCTAAGGATTGCCGATATTCATTCTGAATGTTCTTTAGGGCGGTGAATTAAATTGCATTTCGCGGAGAACGCGTCGACGACATTTCCGGGGCTTATTTCGTTCGGGATTGCATTTAATTCACATTATATGTTAGATGTCTAGTTCTGTGAAATAATCGTTGTATTTTATTGTATTCAGTTTAAATTTTATTTAGTTCTGTAACAATGTTGGTAATCTATCATGTTTTTTTCTGATCTTGCTATTATTCAGTTCATTTTTTTTTTTTGTATAACCGTCAATGAGTCCATGTTTGCGTCATTAATTTTTGTGTACACAGATTTAACTCTATATTCAGTTAACCTTCACCCTGCTCTATATTTCCGGTTAGTAGATTTGGTTTTATAATATCAATTTTTATTGTAGAAATGTCTTGTCTCGTGGTAATATTGTTTGTTTATCCTTGGTTAACCCATTGTATTATTTGTTTTCATTTCATCTGTTCATAATTTAATATTAATACTATAATTTCTTGCTTAATAAGAGTGTATATGAATATAATTAAAAATTTATGACTTTTAAGGAGAATTAGGGACTTTGCACCAAGTTGCAGTGGTAGTCCAAGAAATGGGCGATGCACTTTATAGCTCATGACTAAGGCATAATATAATAATATATATATTTATAAAATAATTTGACTTTTTAGTCTGTCCTGCATATAAGAGACATAGTGTATATTATTTAGTACATTTTTCCAGTACTAAATGATTTACTTAGCACGTATCACTGATTGAATGATATAATACTTGAGGAATAATACCATTAATTATTAGGTGCATGATAGTAATTCAGCACCCTAAATAGATAAATATCATAACTATTTATGATATATTAACGAGTATATATGTAATATTTTCCCAACATAGTATGTCTATGTATGGAATTTACAAATAATAGTTAAATAATATTACAATTAATTAAATTGAACATTCCCAGATTAAGTTCAATAATATTGTGATTGTTTATATTGACTATTCATAGATTGAATAAGCACAATAATTACTTAGAATTTATTGGTGATTATTACATAGCCATTACGTACAATATTAACGTCAAGATGCTTAACTTAGACTATTTTATTAAAAATGGTAAGGATTTTGGAAAAAAAGGAGAACTTCTCGAGGCTTATGCATTGGCTGAATTTGCAAAATATAAGGCAGAGATGGAAGAACTTGAAAGAAAAGAGGCTGAAAGGAAAACTATTGCTAAAGCAGAGATGGAAGAACTTGAAAGAAAGGAGGCTGAAAAGAAAGCAGAATTAATACAAGAAGAAGAAAGAAAGGTGGCAAGAGATGAAATCCTACGGATTGAAGAAGAGAATAAATTGAAACGACAAGAAATCATACTGCAGCAAGAAATGGAATTGCAACGGCTTAAATTGGAAACAGCAAAACTTAATTCACAGAGTGCTGCATCAAGCCAAAATGATAATACTCAATCTGGATCTTCATCCACCCGACTTAAGGGCAATTATTACTTTAAACTACCACCATTCAAGTTACACGTGGATGACCTTTCATCGTGGCTGGCGCGCTTTGAGGATATATGTAAGGTCAATAACCTTGACAAAACTGCATGGGCACTTAAACTTAAAGAATTTCTGGATGGCGAACCTGCAAGTGCAGCACAAAATATAGATCCAACATTATCAACAGACTATGAGGCCATTAAGACATTGTTACTACGTCGTTTCCACTTGAACGAAGAGGCATGTAGATTACGTTTTAAAAGTTTGTTGCCAGATAACAATAAAGATTTCACAGGTTTTATTGCTAACATACGCAATACTTTTAACAGATGGGTTGAACTAGCAGGTGTCAACAAATCTTACGACAAGTTAGTCGATTTGTTATTAAGGGATAAAGTATTATCTTCTGTCAGCCCACCATTCTTTGCTTATCTGCAAGAAAGAAAACCAGAATCTATTGATGAGTTAGAAAAAATTTCTTTAAATTACTGCACAGCTCATCCGAATGCTAATATTTCTGGCTCGTTGATAAGAGAACCACTTCCTGTAGCCTCCAATATGGCAAATCATAATCATAACAAACCTAGAACACACAGTGTGGACAGAGGTAGGTTCAAAGGAAACTATGACATTAATTTTCATAAGGGACAGAATAACTTTAACAATAACTTTAATAGAGGAAGACAACAAACCATAAATTATTCACCTCAGTCAAGACACAACAGTAATCCACGTAACTCAAGTTATAATCGGTCATATAATTATAATAATGGTAACAAGTGGAACAATAGCGATAATTATAACTCGGGACATCGAGATAACAGTTACAATAGAGGACAACGGGATAATTCATCCAATTATTCTCGTCATCGTTCTCATTCTCGTAGATCGACAAATTATAACCATAATACAGGGGCAGCCGTTACTACTGCTACAACCCCTGGGGTTCAGAGTTCACCTACTGATAACAAAATACAGTCTTCGTCTACTTGTTTTGCAATGAATTATAACGTGGCAAATAGTTGCCCAACATGTAATCTTATATTTCAGAAAGCAAAAGAGACAGTTCTGAACTGCGGACACATTCTACCAGAAGTCAGTCTAGCAGTCAATGACGGAACAGGCTCGCTGATCTTCAACAGAGGAAAAGTTAATGGATCCATCGTCTCAGTCTTAAGAGATTCGGGATCGACCACGATCGGAATCCGTCAGACACTTGTTCATCCGAATTGTGCAACTGGAGAACATGTCAGGTGTATGACCTTTGGTGGAACCATAGAATGTTATCCAACAGCTATTATCTATATTGATACACCTTTTTTCACAGGCAATGTTAAAGCATGCATGTTAAGAAACCCAATTGCCGACCTTATGGTGGGATGCATACACGGAAGTAAAGATTGCACACCAGAAGAGATTATTGAATGGGAAAAAAATAATCTATGCATCGGAAATGCAGCAATAACCAGATCACATACGAAACAATTAGAGACTATGGACACTGAAAACAAGGAGACAGATGATCATGAAATTATCGAGATTCATTCTGCTATTGACCGAGTATCCTTTGCTGAAAAACAGAGGGAAGACAGGTCACTAACAAAATTTTTTACACTGGTCAACAAAGTTGACAATCTTTCTATGAACAAAAATAATAGTCATTGGTTTAGTATTAAAAATGACATTTTATTAAGATGTTTTATGGATAAAACTCAGATAAGACAACAAGTCATGGTACCTTTTGCTTTTAGGCGGTACATACTTCAACACGCACATGATTCTAAGTGTGCAGGTCACATGGGTTATACTCGTACACGTTCGCGAGTATTATCTTCTTTTTTTTTTGGCCGGGAGTATCACGAGATATTTCACAGTACGTACGCTCCTGTACGATATGCCAAGAAGTGAAAGCACGGGGAGCCTTTCACACGGCGCCTATTCAGGCTTGTGACATATCTGTGAGACCTTTCGACAAAATGGCCATTGATATCATTGGCCCACTTTTACCATCAGCCAGAGGACATAGATTTATTCTCACTTGCATCGATTTATGCACACGATGGCCAGAAGCCATCCCATTGAAAACAACCACCACCACAGATGTAGCTGATGCACTACACCTGATCTTTTCTAGAGTAGGTTTTCCTAGAAAACTTTTGTCAGATCATGGTTCTCAATTTATATCTGAGACTATGACGGAGGTAATGAAGACTTGGCAAATAGATAGAAATCTCAGCAGCATTTATCACCCAATGAGTAATGGTGCTGTAGAAAGACTTAACCGCACACTCAAACAAATGTTACATAAAGTTACAGTTAACCATCCACAGGACTGGGACAGAGTTCTACCAGCGGTGTTATTCGCTTATCGAGAGGTGCCACATGAACAAACTGGCTTCTCTCCATTTCAACTAGTCTTTGGCGCTCCACCAAGAGGTCCTATGGGACTGATAAAAGATTTATTAATAGATTCTGAGATGACTCAGGACTCTCAGTCATCCTATGAGTATGTAATTAATCTCCGGAATAACATTATTGATGCCTGTAAAATGGCAACAGCTTCATCTGAGGCTGCGAAAGAGAAAGCTAGAACTTTCCAAAACAGTAATAGACGATTACGTCAATTATTTTTAGGAGATCAAGCTTATGTGTTATTGCCACATAACAATAATAAACTACTAATCTCGTGGAACGGTCCTTACCAGGTTATCAATAAGATTTCTGATGTTGATTATGTCCTGGACATTAAGGGACATCACAAAATATTTCACATAAATATGCTCAAGCAATTTCATACTCGACCTGAACATCTACAAGCTATTTTTCACGAATTAGATGACACTTTCAGACCTACATGTCACTATTCTAATTTATCTGTTATCCAGGAAGAAGAATCTTCTTTTCCTGAGGTACAGTTAGCTTTACCTGTACCTGTAGTACAATCTAGCGAATCTTGGCGGGACGTAACCATCTCTTCGTCGGTTACACCGCAACAGCATCAAAAGATTGCTGATCTTTTACAATCTTACCCAGATGTGTTGACCGATGTTCCAGGTCGCACATCAGTCATTAGTCATGACATCACTCTTAATGATGATACTCCAATTCGGGTACATCCTTATTCTGTTCCTCTACACTTTCTTACTAAAACTACTAAGGAACTTGAACAGATGTTATCTTTAGGAATTATCGAAACTAGTAATTCCCCATTTTCTTCTCCATTAGTTATTGTCCGAAAGAAGGACAATAACATTAGACTATGCGTCGACTATAGAAAATTAAATGCACAAACGATAGTTGATAGCGAACCACATCCACTTCTCGATGACTTACTGCCACGTCTATCGACAGCAACTATATTCACTAAGATAGACTTAACTAAAGGTTATTGGCAGATACCACTAACCGAAAAAGCTAAATACTACACAGCGTTTTCAACTCCGCTAGGTCTATACCAGTGGAATGTGATGCCTTTTGGGCTTGTTAACGCTCCAGCTACCTTTGTTCGCATGATGCGACACATTTTTTCAGGTAGACCAGACATTATTACATATATAGACGACATATGCTTATTTAGTTCATCTTTTGAGGAACATTTTTTGGGTCTTGGATACGTTTTTGATACCTTAAGAAGGTACAAGTTAACTGCTAAACCTACAAAATTACAGGTAGCATTTCATGAGATCACTTTTTTGGGTCACATTATTGGAGCAGGATATATCCGAACACTACCCAGTACAGTTTCAAAAATTTTAAACATTTCCGTTCCTCAAACGAAGAAACAAGTGAGAAGCTTGTTAGGTCTAGTCCAATATTACAGTAGATTCGTACCTAACTTGTCATCTATCACGGCTGTCTTGTCCTCATTACTAAAGAAAGACATGCCAGTGAAGGTGACATTGACTGACGAATGTGACAGAATTTTTCGGCAAATAATTTATATATTTTCAAATCCACCTATTTTGAGACTAACTGATGCTTCTAAAAAGTTCATTCTTCGTACAGATGCGAGTAACTACGGAATTGGCGCATGTTTGCTCCAATACCATGACGATATCCTCCACCCAAACCTCTACATCTCACGGAAACTCAAACCACCTGAAGTCAAGTATTCAACTGTTGACCGCGAACTTTTAGCCGTCGTGTGGGCGATAACCAAACTTGAGAAATTTCTACTGGGAGCCCCTTTCGTAGTACAAACTGATCAGAGGGCCGTAGCATCACTACGACGGGCTAATCACAAAAGTCCAAAGCTGACCAGATTCGCTATACTCCTTCAACCTTTCGAGTTCTCAATCGAGTACATCACAGGATCTGACAACGTCTTGGCGGATACTTTATCTCGAAATCCTAATGATGTCGATTCCTAATCCACGTTGTTTGTCTCAAATACAATACTATTCACAGAGAAACTTAATCAAATGACATAGCACCATCGTTGCTTTTTGACACATGAATGAACCATTGACTAAGCTGCTTCCTAAAGACAGATTATACGCAAAATGACTGCAATCAATTGACACTATATTCGTCTTTACGCCGGGACTTTCCTGGTTTACATTCGTCACAATACTGTTTCAAAACACTTCGGAGATAATAAATGACATTCCATTCGAACTAATTCGTTATATAACTTGATTCAGAATGCTTGAACATTTTGTCTAATGGAAATTCAAAGATCAAGACTACGAATGGATCTTCATATCCAATGTTAATTACTTTTAATTTAGTCTTTAAAACTAGTCCATATTAAAATGACAAGTGAGTTGAATTTAAAAAAAAAAAAATGAAACTTGAAAAAATGAAAGAAAGAAAAGAAAACTCACACAATTCTTTGATTATATTCTTAGAATTACATGATTATATTGCATATTTAATAATTATGTCAATACATCACATACTATTGTTTAAAGTAGTTAGATAGGTATTAATAACTTAATACTACACTTACTTGATGTTCAACACACATAACTTAGTTAAATTTATACATCATTTTTTTTTCCTCTACTTTATTCTTTATTCGTTATTATGTCTTTCTTTAACATATCCTCTCATTTTTCTTACATTAGATTTTCAACAACTTATTCTTATTCCATACCTAGTATAGTTAATTAGTTTAATTTTAACACTTTAGATTAGTCTGACATGACATTTCATCACGACATATTTTAAGTTAATTAATTATTTAATTAGAGATCAACATTACCATTCTCTTTTAGTTCTTATTACAATTTATATTTATGTATGATATAAATAATTAATATATTACATGACTGTTAGTTAGTCGACATGACCATGACATTGGTTCTAGACAGAACGTCGTAGGCCATATGCCGCAATTTTGTTAAATTTTTTTTTTTGATATTGTTAACATTTTGGTATTCATTCAGATGGGTTTTTTTTTTTGAAAAAATCTATCTAATAGATTTTTTTCCCCCAGTGGACAGGGAATTGTTACGGTATTTTATTGGCATGGTCTGCTAGAGGTTAGCAGCATAAGATTAAGAGGTGACCACGTTTAATATAATGTAAATAATTGTTAGTTTAGTGTACGCGATACACACGATTGATTATGACGTGTGTGCGTTGGTATGTCACGCACCGTGACTAGGTTACCAGAACCCTTTCTTGTATGACCGTCGAACGGATAAGACGTGTCCTTGTATTCATGCAGTGTCGGGCATGGAGTGCCACACAGATTTGTATTATAATTAATGATGGACATGGGTCAGTCCAATGTTATGATTTGGAAGAAGAATGCTACAGGTTAGTAGGTGACTAAACCTAAGTCGAGATAGATTTATACTTATTGACGAACGCATAATCTCATTGTCGGTCGCTGGGATCACCAGCCACGCGTGCATACAGTTATGTCGTTCTGTCTATTTGTTATTTGACAAGGACTGAATTGAAGATAAATCATAATTCAAGGAAGGAACAGAACTTTATATATTTATGCTTCATGACACCATTGTTTGAAATATTGTCTATAATCTTCTATGTAATAAATACATGTGGACTCATAAAGGACTTATCTCATTATTGAATATCAGAAGTTCAACCGTCAGTATAATGGATACAAAGCTTTACACCACCACTTGCGAAATTAACCATCTATCAGCACGATGCTCTATAATGATCATGATTGACTAACTCTCCCCGCAATAACATAACACCCAACCTTGCAACGAGAAAACCGTTGGGCCCTTACGCCACAACAAGAAGAGGCGTACCGCCACAACTAGAAATAAAAAACCGCTACAGAGGGGTAGGACGCCATTTGTCTGAATCAGTTCCTGAAGCAGGTTGATGTGATACTAGAAGTGTGTAATATTAAAACTAAAAGTGTTTGACACAGTCTAGACAGCAGCACTACTGAACTTGTGCCATCCATCTAACCTTTGCTTATTTCATTGAATTCTGGTAAGAAGAATATTTATATTATTTTGTATGTTGGCAAAGGCAAAAATTGGGAAAGTGTATGACATGCCTAAGAGACAGTTGGGTATATATATATTTGATACATGTTTGAATATTGCCTTGTTGTGATTAAAAATTATTGTATTACTAAAGTAGATTAGCAAGCCTCCGTGTTCGATGAACACTATTCATTGCCTGGAGCGTTTATATTTTGAAATAGCATAAAAGCCATCATATGTGAATAAGGAGATATACATACTCCTAGTAATTTGTGTTGAATAAAAATATGGAAATGACAGGGGCGTATCTGCCATATGGACCTGAGAGGTGGTCACGATATGATGTGAGTCATATAAATTAGGGGCTGGTGCACTTGTCTGCACACGAGGCTGAACCCCATCTTGTCAGGTAGAGAGTAAAGGGAAAAATAAACAGAGATGAAAAGGCCAGGGTGTCTTTAATCATTTCAGAGGTTTTGTCTCCTGTTACCAGCTGGTGACAGGAAAGCTGAGGTACGATTTGAAGACAACAAAGTCTCTAGTCCAGCTTATCCTATATCATTATCAAGTGGAGCTTTTGCAGAGCCATATCCTATATTGAAGCTTCACGAAGGAAATTGCAGGTTATGTGCCACAGACCAGGCAAACTGACATCTTATCGGAATAAAGGTTTCCCTATTATATAACAGAAACTCTCTGGGGTATATGATGACACAAACCAGCTATTCTAATACATGACTCACCTAATCATTGAGTAGTGAACATTCTGTGAAAACACCTGAAGGAACATTATAATATTAATAGTGTGTTTGGACCCAGAGTCCTTATTTCAGTTCACTTTCCTGTAACATACATTTTCTTCAGTTTTTTTTTTGAAAGACCTGTCCCAAAAGAGATTGCAGGGCAGGCATATTAAAAATTGTAAAAAGAAAAATCATTCTAAATTTGAAAGTTTAACCACAGAGTTATTAAGCTTTTTATTAAAGAGTTATACTGTGTTGGTTTGGTGTACAATCATTACATTGCATCCCCTAGACACTAGTCACATCAAACACCATACATTAGAACCTCACAACACCGTGTGAGATCTTGAGAGGTAGCGTTAGGTCCCTTGAGACTCATCATCTACCACTAGACTCAAGGTCTTACATAGCTGGACCTCACACGGTTACACCTCTATATCTCTCCTTTGTATCATTTACCATCATAACCTCTCCAGCAAATCACATTGCTACAGCAGTGCCATTCTCTAATAGACGATCATTAATAGTCCCCAGTATCTCTATGCCGCTTGACCAACACAGTAGATCCAGACCAGTTCGTGAAGGTTCAAATCTTCTATGGACGTTTTCAATTCATGCCGTAGCCATCCATTTGGGGTTTTTTTAAGCATGGACTGAGTTTCTGACTCAATAACAGCCCTTGTTAATGAAGTTTCAGACAGCCACCTTAGGGCTGCCTCTACCTTCATTCTCATGCTGGAGGTTTTTGTCCTCTGCATGACCTCTGTCTTCTTTAGATTGATGTTTAGACCCACTTCTAGGCAATAATGATTCAGTCTATCTGGTTTTTCTAGGATGTGTTGATGTGTTTGTGCGAGTAGTGTCATCTGCGCAATCTAGATCTTCCAATTTAGAAAACGTTGTCCATCTTATTTCTCTTGGACTGCCCTCTGTGGTCTGGCGCATCACCCAGTCTAAGACTGTCAAAAATAAAGAGGTTCATAAGGGGCATCCTGTCGTACTCCGGTCTTGAACTAAAAAGTTAGGTTGCTCTGCCCAACACTACATGTAAAGTTAGTATTGTGGCTTTTGATTATGGATGGTTTTAGTTATTTAATACACTTTTTTATTAATGGTACCTGAAATTTTAGCATTTTGCTATTTAATGGTGGGAAAAGATACTTAAAAAATACGTTTACCATTGAGATGCTACAAAAACATTACTATAGTCCGTTCGGAAATTCGTGCCCACAGAAAGCGTCCATTTTCTCCAAAACTGTTTGTTGTATACGCATTTTTGCTGAATAACTTGATTTTCCATGCAGTGGGAAAAATATGTTTTGCCCTTAAAAAATGTCATGTTCGAATTTACCATTTACGTTATATAAAAAACATTACTATAGCTGTTCTGGGTTAATTTTTAGTGTTTTACAGAAAGCGTCCATTTTCTCCGTTCAAAAATATATATTTTTTTTAAATTAGTGTAGTGACTACATGTCCGCACGAGTGCTCACCTATTGTACACAGTCGCGAGTAACTAATTCAAACCAAAAAAATATTTTTGAACGGATCTTGTAACTTTTCCATAAAACTACTAAAAATTAACCCAGACAACAGTAAGAGTTTTTTATATAACGTAAAGAAGAAAATTCGAACATGACATGAGTTTTGTAAGGGCAAAACATATATTAATAACTGCATGGAAAATCTAAGACTGCATGCAAAAATTCATGTCCATACAACAAACAGTTTTGGAGAAAATTGACGCTTTCTGTAGGCACGAATTTCCGAACGGACTATAGGATGATGAGATACTAGTGGCATTAATTTTGTTATAATAAATCTGTTTTCTTTGACATATAATCATATATAACCATGTTTTTGTTGTTGTAAAAATGTATATCTGTTGTGGAAATATCCTCCAGTATTACGGTCATAGAGATGACCTAGATGACCACCCATGGTTTAGATTAAGTTGAATTATTAGTTGTGTTACTACCTGTTGTGTTGTTGTTGTTTATGACATATGTGAGCTAGCAGAAGGGATAATGTATTTGTGTGCGCAGGGCGTTCGCAACTTGTTTTTCTCCTCATGGCCCACTTCTGACCCTCTTTTGCCTCTGTGCATAGTCGCTGTGGCCACCGAGAAATATGGGGACTTGTAGAGCAGCAACAAACTACTTCTACTTTGCTCGGTCGGCGGCCATCATTCTTGCAGTGCCCCAGCTCTGCTTCATTCTTTGAATCTTGGCCCCATAGTTCTCCGCCAAGTTCTTTTTGGTTGGCCTCTCTTTCGCTTTCCTTCAGGAGTCCATAGCATTGCTGTTCTTGTGATGGCATCAGGGTCTTTTCTGAGGACGTCGCAAATTCAACTCCACCGTCTTGCAGTTATAATGGTGTGCATGTCCTCTTGGTTGCTCCGAGAAATCAGTTCTTGGTTGGTGATGGTATTCGGCCAACCACTCTGCTCTTGTCCCACTGAACGGATCTCTGATTTCCTGGATAGTATTTTACAACCCTTAGTGGCCAATCTACCTTCCTTTTTTGAAGGACACCACCCATGCTATCACTACTTTTGATTCCATCCAATTCACACCTGACCACACCTACCGTCTTTTCCTTCTGGATGTTTGTTCGCTTTATACTTCCACTCCACACTCTGATGGCCTTAAAGCAAATTGGTTCTCACTCTCAAATCTTTTGCATTCAATGGCCAGTTCTTTAAATCAACTTAGTGGCGTTGCTAAGGGCACCAAAAATGGACCCCGAAATTATGCTTACCTTCTTCATGGGTCAACAATTTGAATATTTGGTGCTTAAAAATTACCGATACAATTTTTTCTCGACAGACGCACTGACCTTCCTTTTAGCACAGGTTCTCTTCTTCGCCTTGCGAAATTGGTTCTCACTCTCAACTCTTTTGAATTCAATGGCCAGTTCTTTAATCAAATTAGTGGCGTTGCTATGGGCACCAAAATGGACCCGAGTTATGCTTGCCTCTTCATGGGTCACTTTGAATATTTGGTGCTTAAAAATTACGATGGACCATTACCTGAGTTTTACTGTCGTTATATCGACGATGGTATTGGAGTCACAGACATGTCTGAAGTTAACCTCTGTAGATTCATTGACTATGTTGGCAATTTCCATCCTGCCATCAAATTCACTTCTCAGATTTCTACCACTTTAGTTAACTTCCTTGACCTTACTGTCAATATTACTCCTACTGGCCTTACTACCTCTGTCTTTTATAAACCTACTGATGCTCATGGTTTCCTTCTTTATATCTCATCTCACCCTCTCAGCTGTAAAGATTCCATTCCCTACTCTCAAATTCTACGCTTTCGTCGGATTTGTCACGATGAAGATGATTTCAGCAAACCAGCTCAAAAAATTCTCGATTTTTTTCGCCGACGTCACTACCCTGAAAGAGTTTTATCTGATGCCCTTAATCGCATTAGTCATGTTACTCGTCAGGTTGCACTTACTGCTAAACCTGCTACTACATCTGACAGACTCAAACTTGTCTTAACTTTTCACACTCACTGTTTGGCGGAGAAAAAAAATATGTTTCATCATCTGCCTATTCTCCACTCCGATCCTGATACCAGAGAGTTGTTTCGTGATACCCCTTTAGTGGCATATCGTAGAGATAAGAATTTTAGGGATATTCTTGTGCATAGTCGCCTGAGACAAACTAGTCCTTCTCACTTTGGTACTAAACCATGCCAACGCCGCATATGTACGACCTGTCCTTTTGTACTCCAAACACAGTCAGTCCCCTTTCCGAACGGTAAATTTGCCATTGGGGAGTCTTTCACGTGCGAATCCAGAAACCTGATTTATGCTATCATCTGCAAGAGGTGTGACATAACCTATATTGGTGAAACTGTCAGACGTCTGGCAGACAGGTTTCGTGAGCACTTGAATGACATCTATCATGACAAACATTTACCGGTGGCCCTTCACTTCAATAGCCCTGACCATTCAGGTAACTCTGACATTCATGTCACAACCCTCATGTCATGTGGAACGCAGTCAAAATGAAGGGATGTGACTAGTTTTGTTCTATACCTGTGATACCCCCATTGTGACAATGAGATCCATGCTTGGATTGCTGTTGATTAGATCCAGATATGAGATGGCTCAGGCAAAAGCTTTATATGCAGGTAACCACAGACAAATGACACCCCATACATGATAATGTAGTTGGCATCAAAGGAGCAAACATAAAGAGTGGGAATGAACGAACAAACTTTATTTTCAAAGGGTTAATAATTGTTAAGAAATGTCATGGATGGCGCAGGCAGAGGCTACGATTGGTCAGGTGACAAGGGTTGAAAATATATCAAACGCGGAAGAGTGGAGTAAGTTAGAGGAGCATTGGATAAACTACCAGCAGGTCATTAGCCTTGGCAGAGAGCACTCATAGTGGGGACACAGGACATGGATAAGGGAGAGATACTAAGGGCAATTAGTGATCGTCTGCTAAATAATGACACTGCACTGGATGAATCAATAAGGCTGAGACTGTTGGAGTTTGGCATCAAACGTGGGACTAGCAGAGCTGGACGTGAGAGAGGATGTGTCCGCCGAATGTACAACCAGCGGGCTACAGGTACAATAAGCGTTCATACTCTTTGACATTTGCTAAAAGAGACTGAGCACCTATGGGTTTGTCCTGAGTGCAGTGAGGTCGATTATGATTAACATTAACGTACCTCATAATCTAGTTTCTGTTTTATTTGTGTTGTTTCTTCACATTGCGCCATCGTACAGTTCCTTTTGGAGTACAAATGGCGTCTTTCTCAGACTTAATGAGGGAAAGATTACAAATAAATGAGGTGCGTATCTTTCGTATTACGCTGAGACGCCTACAAATGTAAACAGTCCAGCTGGCATAATGGTTACAGCCCTTGCTTCTCACAGCAGAGAAGAGTGATGTTGAGTGAGCTACTCTTATGGGAGCATTCGTTGTTTGTCATACATTTTAATTTTTGGAATATTGAAAGGTTTTTCACAATACAAATACGAATACACTGTTTGCATCATTGGCCATAAAGTACCAACATACATATTTTATATCTCATTTTGGGCTAATGACACTGAGTTTTGCTAGCTTTTACTTTTATTGTGAATAATTAGTGTTGGAAGGATTTCCTTAAACTAACATGTGGCCAATATTCTGTTTCTGAGCACAGCCAGCTGTTTGTAAATAACATTCTCTTAAATACATAATAATAATGTTAAGGTGTCACTCACTTTGAAATGAAATATATGTAAAACGACATAACACTTTACTGAAGACTATAATGCTAGGGCGAGTGAAAGGCAAACGTGCAAGAGGACGACATGTCTATATTTCGGAAAAATTATAAAAAGCGATAGACATGAAACAATAGCACCAACAGGAGAAGACGGTGGAGAAATCGTTTTTGAGTTAGAGAAGGCAAAGGCAGAGAGGAAGGGAACCGGTAACCTTATCTCAAACGTTGGGTGCATCATATGTAAGTCTCTAACCAAGGCCGTAGATACGGTTCAAGCCCCCTTTCTCCCCCCCAGATGGAAATTATACTGTACCGGTACCAAAATAGTGCATTAAAACAATTTTTTTAATTAAACCCCCGGCCCCCCCTTAATAAAGTCCTATCTACGGCCCTGTCTCTAACACTTTACTCTCCTACGGCACTATCTGCCATGAGGCAATGTACTTTGATGGAAAGTCATATGGCCCATAATAACATATATGTATTTTGGTACTTTATGACCAAGGATGCAACCAACCTGTTCGCATTTGTGTCTCGTTGTAGCCTTTTGGTCCGGTTGACGTTATATCTGCTAGTCAATCTAAAAATTATCAGTGAGCTATTTGGTACATTTACTGGTTATTCTTAACTTCTAATTCAGCACTTCTAGTTTTTACATTAGCTATATACTTCTACGTATTGTCTCCGAGCACTCTGAATCTGACAGCGCGAACAGTAATATGTTTAAGCGTACTCCTTGCACATGTTTTCAGGATGTCTGTGAAAACGTGTAAGAATTCACAATTTGTGATCTTTTGCGTGACAGAGCAGATACTAATTTTAGCACCTTTTAATGAATTTGTTGGTTCTTTCTCCAATTTAATCATCATAACTATTTCACGAATTCAGTTGGATAAATGTACGTTATTAATAGTTAACATAACCTCTTTGTTTGTAAAACTAATTTAGAGTGCTTTCCAAAATCGTGAGAACAACTGTACGAACATCGAAATAACTGTCACCCAGATGTACCATATGTAAACAATGCTCATTTCACACTCACAGGTGTGACACACAAGTGCGTCAACACAAAATTCCACATAAATAGAAAAGCAGGACATTTGTTTTGACTACCACTGGCAGCACAGTGACTCTTGCTCTCAGGCCTGTCTATCATCCCTGGTTGTTTAATTTTCACGTGAAGTTCCCGTGACCCTTGCTGACCTTAACGGACAACAAACTTTTCATAAATATATGCAATTACATTAGTAAAATAAAACATTATCTGTTGTTAATTGCGTATTCACATACAACGTGTTACAACACGACTATAATCTAAGTCCACGGGTACCGCCGAGAATGGCTGGCTCCTCCATCCCCCCCCCCACCCAATCACTAATATCGACCCTGCAGACATTGTATGGTCGTTTATCAATATCGCCGTGGTAACCAACGTTTGACCTTCATTGTACAGTACCAGACATAGTCTAGTCACTTATCGATATTCCTATGGTAATCAAAGATTGAACGTGGTAACCAAAGAATGACCTTCACTGTACATACCAGACATGGTGTAGTCACTTATCAATATCACTATGGTAACCGAAAATTAACATATAAGAACTCGTGACATTTTCAAACGGTGTGCAACTGAATGACTCATGGACTTTTTTAGGTTCATCAAGATGAGGTGGGATAAACAGTTACTTTCCTCGCTGTCTGTGCGTCCCAAACTCAAGACCAGAATCAGACTAGGTAGATAGTTAGATAGGCATATGCGAAAGCAATTAATTTGCCAAGGGTTGAAAATCGGACACAGTCCCCTGTTGCATTCTTCCTTCCTCTTGCTCATCTTTTATTACTGTTACTCAAACATTCTCCAGCGTACTTAAAGTATTAATGTAAGGGCAGTGCAACATTACACGGAAGTATAACAGCATACATTAACAGTACCTGATCATAAAATTAAGAATATAAGTTATTAAGAATATAATATTAAGAATAAGTATATTGTAATGAAAACTATATCATCGGAGCCTCCATACAGTATATTAGATAAAAGTACAACACAATCAGTTAGGGTGGCATATAATCAGCACTCGTAAAGTATTTGAACAGTATACGATTGTATGAGTAAGGACTGTGCGTGTTTTTCAGGTCATTGGGAAGATTGTTCCAAAGATGAGCAGCTGAGTAAGCCAAACTAGTCTTAAATAGGTCTAGCCTGGGCTTGGGTACTTGTCATTTGTTTAAGCGCTGACTACGTCTTTCATTATATTTTAAAAGCGGCCAAAGATACTTTGGAGCATTCTGTAACAGGATTTTGTGAATAAATTTCCCTTTGTTAAATAGGAAGCGCTTCCTGAGGGGTAATATTTGAAGATAATTATATAAATCTATACAATGTGATTGGTGTTTATCAGCAACAAGGCGCATTGCGCGTTTTTGAAGCGAGTGAAACCTTTTTGTGTTGGAGACAGAACACCCATCCCAGATTGTGGAACAATAGTCTAGATGCGTTTGTATATGAGATGTGTAGAACATTTTCCTTGCCTCCTCATCCAGGAAATGTTTAACTTTGGCTAATTTGTAAACTTTTTGTGCTGTTTGCTTTGTGAGTGCATGTACATGTGAGTTCCAGCTTAGGTGTTGGTCAACAGTGATACCTAGAGTTCTGTGTTCATTTACGTTTTCAATTAGTGATGTTCCAATGAAGAGCTGAAGTGTTGTTTTCTGCAAGTTTTGTAGTTTTTATCTGGTTGATATTAACATACATTTTGTTTTACTAATATTTATTTGCATGCGATTCTCGTTGCCCCACTTAATAAGATTATGTGTATCGTTTTGTAAAGATTGTTCTAGTGTGGTGCAACTTTTATCACTAGTAAAGACAGTACAGTCATCGGCAAACAGGTCACATGATGAGTGTTTAAAGTATAGAGGAAGATCATTAATGTGTGCGGTAAAGAAAAGAGGGCCGAGAATAGAGCCCTGCGGTACACCTGTATTGACAACGGTTGGGTTTGATAAGGAATTATTGTAAGAGACTATTTGTTGTCTGTCTGACAGGAACGATTTAATTAACTTTACCAGCTTAATATTTACTTTCATTGTTTCTAATTTTCTGATTAAAATAAAGTGATCTATCATTTCAAATGCTTTTTTGAAGTCTACAAATATTGCTCCACATATATTATCGTTATTGATGTTTAGGTGTCACCGGGCGACCTACTACTATGACTATAGCATAATTCGTGCTAATTGTTACAAAGAATAGTCACGAGGTTTTATGGAAATAGATTTAAGAAAGGCGAGTATCAGATTGAAACTAGAACTAAGTAAATTGGAATAGCCGAAATAATTCCATCGGGAGACCAATAAAATAGATAGGGAAATATTAAGCCGCCCAACCAAAAGGCTGGAAAAGCCGCACTATTTTTTTTGGGAAGGCAAACTTCGGGATGATAAGGCAGTTGATCTCAGAATGCCGGTGTGTACAGATGTATAACCGGAGATCTTGAAGTTTTCAAGACATCGACTCGATAAAGATAATATTACTTAAATGTGGGAATTCTGTTGCTGTAAGTAGAACTTCAAGTGACTTATTTAATAGTGCAGAAAAAATACAGTAGTTATAAAAGGCCACGAGATTCAGACCTTAAAACACGGTGTTATTATTTTTTGGCCTGCTCACAACACGCAGTCACGATAATGAAGGGTAACCGCACGAGTGAGAAGGTCGCAGTACTTTCACGTGCCGTGCGATTCATGGTATCAGATTAACAACCCCAGGAGTCAACTGAATAACTTAATCATTCGTTCAGGGTGACTGAAGATTTTTTGAATATTAATATGGAAGATGAGATTGTGAATATTGTTATGGAAAAGGCAATTTAAGTTTACACGCACAAGAAGATATAATAAGAACGGACATATGATAGACAGGCTAGGAATGCCTAATTTGAATAGATAGCAAGGAGAAGGTAACCAGTGAACGACTAGCACACGGCTACATTGTTATGTGGATTGGTATGAAGAAAAATGTATACATTTGACTTTGTTTACTATGCATTGGTAGAATTACCTAAATAAAATTATTGTTTTGGATCTGGAGAGTTTACTCTATTATCTCTCGTTGATGAAGTCTTACTGTAAAGATATATGAAGAAATACATGCAAATCGTTGTCACGCAACATATAACAACACAGAGGAAGGTTGGAAATGACTAGGTCACCGATATCAACAAGAATAAAGACCTCTGGCAGTATACAAGTATTCCTGACTTTGATGATATAACAAACATCTACACTATACGAATCACCTCCCCACGGTCACATAGGTGCCAATTGTCTATCATCTTTGTTAAGGCTGTGTGGCATGAATGCTTTGGTCTAAACCCCGACTGACTGCTGATTAGCAGGTCATTATTGACTAGGTGTTGTAGTGTTGTTCTGTGGATGTGTTTTTCCAGTGGTTTGGACAGCGACGATATAAGAGAGAGATGGGCCTATAGTTACTAAGATTACTACTATCAGATGAACCTGGTTTGAGAAGTGGGTATACTTTAGCACTTTTAAAAGCAGATGGAAAGTAACTCCTTGCGATACATTGATTATATATGTATGTCAGTGAATCACTAATGGCAGGTGCGGCAAAGCGCAGTATTCGATTACTGATTCCATCAAGTCCCGATGAGTTATTATCTTTAAGGCCAGTAATATAGGGCCGAGGGGTTAGAACCCAAGTGCTACTGGTTAAGGAAAAAAGAATGTATGTATGTATGTATGTATGTATGTATGTATGTATGTATGTATGTATGTATGTATGTATGTATGTATGTATGTATGTATGTATGTATGTATGTATGTATGTATGTATGTATGTATGTATGTATGTATGTATGTATGTATGTATGTATATGTATGTATGTATGTATGTATGTATGTATGTATGTATGTATGTATGTATGTATGTATGTATGTATGTATGTATGTATGTATGTATGTATGTATGTATGTATGTATGTATGTATGTATGTATGTATGTATGTATGTATGTATGTATGTATGTATGTATGTATGTATGTATGTATGTATGTATGTATGTATGTATGTATGTATGTATGTATGTATGTATGTATGTATGTATGTATGTATGTATGTATGTATGTATGTATGTATGTATGTATGTATGTATGTATGTATGTATGTATGTATGTATGTATGTATGTATGTATGTATGTATGTATGTATGTATGTATGTATGTATGTATGTAATGTATGTATGTATGTATGTATGTATGTATGTATGTATGTATGTATGTATGTATGTTATGTATGTATGTATGTATGTATGTATGTATGTATGTATGTATGTATGTATGTATGTATGTATGTATGTATGTATGTATGTATGTATGTATGTATGTATGTATGTATGTATGTATGTATGTATGTATGTATGTATGTATGTATGTATGTATGTATGTATGTATGTATGTATGTATGTATGTATGTATGTATGTATGTATGTATGTATGTATGTATGTATGTATGTATGTATGTATGTATGTATGTATGTATGTATGTATGTATGTATGTATGTATTGTATGTATTGTATGTATGTATGTATGTATGTATGTATGTATGTATGTATGTATGTATGTATGTATGTATGTATGTATGTATGTATGTATGTGATGTATGTATGTATGTATGTATGTATGTATGTATGTATGTATGTATGTATGTATGTATGTATGTATGTATGTATGTATGTATGTATGTATGTATGTATGTATGTATGTATGTATGTATGTATGTATGTATGTATGTATGTATGTATGTATGTATGTATGTATGTATGTATGTATGTATGTATGTATGTATGTATGTTCTGTATGTATGTTCTGTATGTATGTTCTGTATGTATGTTCTGTATGTATGTATGTATGTATGTATGTATGTATGTATGTATGTATGTATGTATGTATGTATGTATGTATGTATGTATGTATGTATGTATGTATGTATGTATATGTATGTATGTATGTATGTATGTATGTATGTATGTATGTATGTATGTATGTATGTATGTATGTATGTATGTATGTATGTATGTATGTATGTATGTATGTATGTATGTATGTATGTATGTATGTATGTATGTATGTATGTATGTATGTATGTATGTATGTATGTATGTATGTATGTATGTATGTATGTATGTATGTATGTATGTATGTATGTATGTATGTATGTATGTATGTATGTATGTATGTATGTTATGTATGTATGTATGTATGTATGTATGTATGTATGTATGTATGTATGTATGTATGTATGTTATGTATGTATTGTATGTATGTATGTATGTATGTATGTATGTATGTATGTATGTATGTATGTATGTATGTATGTATGTATGTATGTATGTATGTATGTATGTATGTATGTATGTATGTATGTATGTATGTATGTATGTATGTATGTATGTATGTATGTATGTATGTATGTATGTATGTATGTATGTATGTATGTATGTATGTATGTATGTATGTATGTATGTATGTATGTATGTATGTATGTATGTATGTATGTATGTATGTATGTATGTATGTATGTATGTATGTATGTATGTATGTATGTATGTATGTATGTATGTATGTATGTATGTATGTATGTATGTATGTATGTATGTATGTATGTATGTATGTATGTATGTATGTATGTATGTATGTATGTATGTATGTATGTATGTATGTATGTATGTATGTATGTATGTATGTATGTATGTATGTATGTATGTATGTATGTATGTATGTATGTATGTATGTATGTATGTATGTATGTATGTATGTATGTATGTATGTATGTATGTATGTATGTATGTATGTATGTATGTATGTATGTATGTATGTATGTATGTATGTATGTATGTATGTATGTATGTATGTATGTATGTATGTATGTATGTATGTATGTATGTATGTATGTATGTATGTATGTATGTATGTATGTATGTATGTATGTATGTATGTATGTATGTATGTATGTATGTATGTATGTATGTATGTATGTATGTATGTATGTATGTATGTATGTATGTATGTATGTATGTATGTATGTATGTATGTATGTATGTATGTATGTATGTATGTATGTATGTATGTATGTATGTATGTATGTATGTATGTATGTATGTATGTATGTATGTATGTATGTATGTATGTATGTATGTATGTATGTATGTATGTATGTATGTATGTATGTATGTATGTATGTATGTATGTATGTATGTATGTATGTATGTATGTATGTATGTATGTATGTATGTATGTATGTATGTATGTATGTATGTATGTATGTATGTATGTATGTATGTATGTATGTATGTATGTATGTATGTATGTATGTATGTATGTATGTATGTATGTATGTATGTATGTATGTATGTATGTATGTATGTATGTATGTATTGTATGTATGTATGTATGTATGTATGTATGTATGTATGTATGTATGTATGTATGTATGTATGTATGTATGTATGTATGTATGTATGTATGTATGTATGTATGTATGTATGTATGTATGTATGTATGTATGTATGTATGTATGTATGTATGTATGTATGTATGTATGTATGTATGTATGTATGTATGTATGTATGTATGTATGTGTATGTATGTATGTATGTATGTATGTATGTATGTATGTATGTATGTATGTATGTATGTATGTTGTATGTATGTATGTATGTATGTATGTATGTATGTATGTATGTATGTATGTATGTATGTATGTATGTATGTTATATGTATGTATGTATGTATGTATGTATGTATGTATGTATGTATGTATGTATGTATGTATGTATGTATGTATGTATGTATGTATGTATGTATGTATGTATGTATGTATGTATGTATGTATGTATGTATGTATGTATGTATGTATGTATGTATGTATGTATGTATGTATGTATGTATGTATGTATGTATGTATGTATGTATGTATGTATGTATGTATGTATGTATGTATGTATGTATGTATGTATGTATGTATGTATGTATGTATGTATGTATGTATGTATGTATGTATGTATGTATGTATGTATGTATGTATGTATGTATGTATGTATGTATGTATGTATGTATGTATGTATGTATGTATGTATGTATGTATGTATGTATGTATGTATGTATGTATGTATGTATGTATGTATGTATGTAATGTATGTATGTATGTATGTATGTATGTATGTATGTATGTATGTAGTATGTATGTATGTATGTATGTATGTATGTATGTATTGTATGTATGTATGTATGTATGTATGTATGTATGTATGTATGTATGTATGTATGTATGTATGTATGTATGTATGTATGTATGTATGTATGTATGTATGTATGTATGTATGTATGTATGTATGTATGTATGTATGTATGTATGTATGTATGTATGTATGTATGTATGTATGTATGTATGTATGTATGTATGTATGTATGTATGTATATATATATATATATATATATATATATATATATTGATTTGTTACATGGGTCAGCTTGTTGAAAAGTAAACAATTTATTTTAAAATGTAACTAAAAATGTAAATACATATTATATTTCCTCCAAACTATGTCAATTTAAATAGAATAATTATATCAACCTTATAAAGTAGGACGTTATTGTTTCTAGTAAGTCTGGGAATATCTGCGATGTTTGCTTATTTCATTATGTACACTGATGAGTCTGTAGTCCGTGGTGAGAAATCTTGATGGGACTTCTCGGCTAGAGTTAAGGGAAGGATTGTCGCTGAACATAGCGGGGCTTACACGACAACTACATCCAGCTTTAGAATAAAGGTGGCTGTCTGAAACTTCAGGGCAGTTATTGAGTCAGAAACTCAGTCCATGCTTCGGAAGGTCCAAAATGGATGGTTACGGCATTAATTGAAAACTTCCATAGAAGGTTCGAACCTTCATGAACTGGTGAGGATCTACTGTCCTGGTCACGCGTCAACGAAGGAGTTGACAAACTAGCTTCAAGAGCACTCCGATTGGGGTCATTGGATATGGACAATGGAGAGATACTGAGAACTATTTACGATCGCCTATTAGAGAATGACACTGCCAATAGATCGATCATCAGGTCTAAGATTGCTGGTGTTTGGCATTAGCTGTAAGAAAGGCAGGGATGGACAAATGAGAGGATGTATCCTGCTTGTATACAATCAGCGCGCAACAGGAACAATCAACATTCATACCCTTCGACATTTGCTGAGGAAGACTTTTTAATTTTTTTTGGTTTTTGTTGGGGTTTTTTTAGCGGTTTTTTTGATTGTTTTTTTTTGGTTTTTTTTTTTTTTTTTTTTTTGATTTTTTTTGGTGTGGGTTTTTGGGGGGGGGGTGGGTTTTGTATTGTTTTTTTTTTTTGGTTGTTTTGTGTTTTTTTGGTGTTTGTTTTGATGTGTTTTTTGGTTGGGAGTTATGGTTTTTTTAGTAAGTGGTTTTTTTAAGTTTGGGAATTTGGGATTTATAAGGTGTGGTTAGGGTGTTTGGTTTTTTTTTTTATGTATTGTTATTGTATTTTTGGTTTGAGGGGGGTTTTTGGAGGGTTGAGTATGTGTGTTTTTTTTAGGTGTTTGGTTTTTTTTTTTTTTTGTGGGGTTAATGGTATTTGTTTTGGTTGGGGGTTTGTTGATAGGGGGTTTGGGTTATGTTTTATTGGGGGTAGTGGGGTGTTTTGAGGTTTGTTTGTATGTTTTTTTTTGGGTTGGGGGTATGTTTTTTGTATTTGTTTTTGTTTTGTTATTTTGTTGTTTTTTGTTGGGTTTGTTTTGAGGTGGGTTATGTGTTGTTAATTGTTGTGGGGGTTGAATTGTAAGTTGGGGGTATTTGTATGGGTGTATGTAGGGGTTTGTTATATGTTTGGGGGGGGTGTATGGAAGGATGTATGGTAGTGTGGTGGTGGTTGGTTTGGTATGTAATGTCTTTTTTGTTTTTGTTTTTATGTTGTTAGTTGGGTGGGTGGGAGTTTTTTTGTTTATTGTGGTGTATGGTATTTTGGTGTTTGTTTTTTTGGTTTGGGTTTATTGGTTTGTATGGTATGTATGGGGGGGGGGGTTTAGTATTGGGTATTATTTTTTTGGGTTTGGGGGGTTATGTTTTGTATGTTTTTTTTGTTGTGTATGTTGTTTTATTTGTATTTTTTTTGTAGGGGTTGTTATAAGTATTATGTTGTTGGGGGTTGTGTTTTTTTGATTTATGTTGTTATTTGTATGTTTTTGTTGGATGTTGTAATGTTTTTTTTTTATGTATTTTGTTGTGGTATGTTTGTATTATGGGGGTTGTGTTTGTGGTATTTTTGTTTGTTTGTATGTTTGTTTGTATGTATGTATGTATGTATGTATGTATGTATGTATGTATGTATGTATGTATGTATGTATGTATGTATGTATGTATGTATGTATGTATGTATGTATGTATGTATGTATGTATGTTTGTATGTATGTATGTATGTATGTATGTATGTATGTATGTTAGGTGTATGTATGTATGTATGTATGTATGTATGTATGTATGTATGTATGTATGTATGTATGTATGTATGTATGTATGTATGTATGTATGTATGTATGTATGTATGTATGTTTGTATGTATGTATGTATGTATGTATGTATGTATGTATGTATGTATGTATGTATGTATGTATGTATGTATGTATGTATGTATGTATGTATGTATGTATGTATGTATGTTTGTTTGTATGTATGTATGTCCTTGTATGTATGTCATGTATGTTGTATGTATGTATGTTATGTTGTTTGTTTGTATGTGTATGTATGTATGTATGTATGTATGTATGTATGTATGTATGTATGTATGTAGTTTGTTATTTTTGTTTGTAGTTTTGTATGTTTGTATGTTTTGTATGTATGTATGTATGTATGTATGTATGTATGTATGTATGTATGTATGTATGTATGTATGTATGTATGTATGTATGTATGTATTGTTGTATGTATGTATGTTGTATTGTATCTGTCAATGTAAAAATGTATGTTAAATGTTGTTTAGGTATGCTGTTGTTGTAAAATGTATTTGAATGTATTGTATGTATGTGATCCCAATGGTTGGTATGATATGGGTAAAATGTATGTATGTACCAATGGGTATTGTATGGACAAAAATGTATGTCTGTTGATGGGGGTATGTTGTAACATTTTGGGTAAGTGGTATGGTGTTATTTGTGTGTCCATGTAGACATGGGTGTATGGAGGGTGGTATGTATGGGTAGGGATGTAATGTTAGTATGGTGGGTGGGTGTGTGTATGTGGTTGGTGGTATGTATGTTGATGTATGTTGGTTGTATGTAGGACAGAGCGGGTATGGGTTGGGTACAAAAATGTGGGTGGTGTTGGTATGTATGGGTGTCAATGTATTGTGGAGGTTGTCAAAATGGTGGGTGGTACTGTAGGGTGGTGGGATGGCAATGGGTGGTATGTATGTATGGTTAATACTGTGGGTGTTGGGTGGGTATGTGTGTGGGTGGGTGGTGGGTGGTTAGGGGTGGTAATAATTGGGTGGGTGGGTGGGTCATGGTATGGGTTGTAAATGGGTGGGGGGTGTAGTTGTCAAATGGGTGTTGGGTGGGTGGATGTATGGTTGGGTGGGTGGGTGGTGGGTGCTATGGGTGGGTATGTTGGGTATGGGTTTGTTGTGGGGTGGGTGGGTGGGAGGGTGGTATAATGTGGTGGGTGGGTGGGTGGTTTGGTGGGTGTGTGGGTGGTATAATGGTGGGTTGTGGGTTGGGGGTGGGTTGTATGTATGTATGTGGGTATGTATGGTGGTATGTTGTATGGTGGGTGTATGTATGGTGTATTATGTATGTATGTATGGTGGTATGGGGGTATGGTTGGGTATGGTGGGTGGGGTATGTGGGTATGTATGTACTGTAATGTATGTATGGTGGGTATGTGGGTGTATGTATGGTGTGGGTATGGGTAGGTATTGTATGTATGTATGTATGTATGTATGTATGTATGTATGTATGTATGTATGTATGTATGTATGTATGTATGTATGTATGTATGTATGTATGTGGGTATGTATGTATGTATGTATGGTATGTATGTATGTATGTATGTATGTATGTATGTATGTATGTATGTATGTATGTATGTATGTATGTATGTATGTATGTATGTATGTATGTATGTATGTATGTATGTATGTATGTATGTATGTATGTATGTATGTATGTATGTATGTATGTATGTATGTATGTATGTATGTATGTATGTATGGTTGTATGTATGTATGTGTATGTATGTATGTATGTATGTATGTATGTATGTATGTATGTATGTATGTATGTATGTATGTATGTATGTATGTATGTATGTATGTATGTATGTATGTATGTATGTATGTATGTATGTATGTATGTATGTATGTA